>ML812325.1:50754-68633 GCA_009831015.1 Picea engelmannii
CGTTTTGAGCCATTTGGAAAAGGTGGGTGGCCACCGATATCCACCTGGATCAATCCTCCCTCCTTAGGAAGCAATGGTCTCCATTGCGTTGAGTTCCCGAGGGAGAGGGAAAAGCATTTGTTGAATCTGCATCTTGGTGAGCTACTTGTCTTGCTGGAGACTTCGCGTTGCTCAGTTTTTGGAAATCTATCATGAACCTATTGCGGTTGAGGCTGCTCAACAAGTTGAGATACATGAGAGGACGATGTGAAGAAGGAATCTTTGCACTTTGTTGCAGCCTTGTCAACCTGCTTATGTTGGATAGAAGGTGCTTGGGGCAAGGCTGTAGTGTTTGCATTGTCCTTTTGTTCTCCTTTTGAACAAATTGTTAAGAAGATAAATTTTGCAGTATGAGATACTACCTTGTGGCACTTTTTAGATGGAACAGTAGTCGGAACTACGTGTGGTATTCTGTAGAGATGACCCCCCAAAGTAACAACGACACTACGGGGTCGAGACTCATAAATAGCATGGTGTCTCCACATATATGGTTGGCCCAAGAGAACATCACAGACATCCAGTGAGGCAACATCACATAATACCTCATCCTTGAAAGGTTGGATGTCATATGACAATCGACACTGTTGGTTGACACGGATATCTCTTCCTTGCCGAAGCCATCTGATGTTGTATGGTTGCGGGTGTGGTGTTGTTGACAATCCCAACTGTTTGACGACCTCTGCTGAGATGAGGTTCTTCTGGCTTCCGCTATCAACAATAAAATGCAGCGGGGTCCCGTTCACCCACATATGTGAATGAAAAAGGTGCTCCCCCTCCTCAGGATCTATTGGTTCTTCTGGTTGAATTACTGCGGTCGCGACAATAGAAGTGGGGTCTGCGTCAATGATCTGTCCTTTACGAGTATTTTCGTAATCAGATTCTGAATCAGGGTTCGAATCCTTGTCTTTGATCTCGGCCACCAATGACTCTTTTGAGCGACATTCATCGGTGTTGTGCCAGGGGCTTTTATGGAAATCATACCATTTTCCGGTTTCCTTCTTTGTCTTCCCGTGACCCTTCTTTTCCTGTGTCTTGGACTGGTTTTCGGGAGACTGTTTGTTAGGGTTGTCTTTTTCATACTTTGGTGGTTGTTGCAGATTTGCACACTTAAATTCTGGTTTGTTCTGGTGCTTAAATTTCTGCTCAATTTTAACAGCATATCGATAAGCAGCATCGAGTGATGAGATGTCCAGAAAATCCATTTCAGTCTGGATGTATCTGTGTAGAGCCCCATGGTATTTCAGAACCAAATGTCGCTCGGAGTCTTTGATACCCAGCTTGGTGCACAGGGTATGGAAGGTACTGGTGAACTCTGAAACTGCTTGGTCCCTCTCTTACCGCAGTGTGGTCCACCTCATGTACTGGTCCTCATAGTTTCCAATGGGGTAATACTGTTCTTTTACCGCATCCACAAAAAAATCCCAAGTGGGATCGGCCCCATATATTCCAGACTCCTCTGTGGAACTTTGCTCCCAATAAGTTTCCCACCAATGTTTGACATGAGGGAGAGCTTTAAGGAGTGCAAAGGTGATCTTTTCTTTGTCAGAAAAATTATGAACAGAGAAATAACCTTCGAGCAGAGTTAACCATTTTTCTAGGGCTTCTGCATCTATCTGTCCTTCAAATACAAGAATATCAAAATTAACTTGTACCTTGAAAGGTGAGGTGCCTCCAACGTGGTCGCTTGATGAAGATGCGCATGATGTTATCGGCAGTCGTTGAAGGATGTGGGAAAAATTATCCATCATTTTGTCCCTCTATCGCGTGAGAGCTTGCTCAAGAAACAGATTGATATGATCGTCTGCTCCATCATTTTTCTTTTCTTCCGCCATTGAGGGTTTCTTGGGTGTGAAAGAGAGATTGTCTTCAAGAGATACAAGCTCAAGACCCAACTTTCTATACTCGGACCTCGTCGGGGACATGCACTAAAAAAACGATCAAGAGTAGCCTGCTCTGATACCACTGATCCGGATTATTTTCGGCACGAAATGAGATCGGAGGTATAATAAAGAAATGCACAGAGATATCGCATATGTTCAATAACATAACAGAAATGTATCAGAGATGCAACCATAAACACAGATATAGAGTAATACATGATTTCTATTAATGAAAGAAATGTAGAGAGACTGTAAAAATACAGAGTGAAAGAATCGCTAGAATGGTGGCAGCTTATCTCTAAGAAGAGATGTGACGGCTACTCGCATTCGCAAGAAGATGATTATAATGAGGCTCTAAAGGCCTTTTTACAATAAATGGGAATGCCAAAAGTCCTAGACATCCAAAAACCTAACCCTAGGAGATGAAGTGCCAAAAGTCATGTGGGCCCCGTTTGGGTAAGTGAGTACATTAACTTCTCGGGGTCGTAACTTTTGCATACGATCTCTGTTTTAGGCGTGTGATAGCTCGTTGGAAAGATCTATCTGAGGCCTACAATGCTTGAGACAAAATAGCTTTGTAGATGTGATTTTTCAAGGACAAAATACCCAAAAAAAATCGTTTAGGGCCTGAAAATGGCCCTGGAAGTTCACGACCCGAAAAAACTGCTAAAAATAGTAAATTGCCAAAATTGCCAGAAAGCCGTTTTGAGCCATTTGGAAAAGGTGGGTGGCCACCGATATCCACCTGAATCAGCCAAAACAATTCCAAGAGAGGACTTCAATTGTGCCAAATTCTTATTTATTAATTCTTTCTGTCTTTATCTCTAATCATTTATTTTATTTTCTAAGTATTGTGCATTTAATTGTCTTCTCAACATCATTTTTTGAACCTCTTAGTGTCTCATATATGTGAGGTTTCAATTTATAACTTGTTTTGTATCTCTTACTTGATTACTTTTAGTGTGTCATCTTCTCCCTCAATTTTTTTTATGATGTTTAAGGATCTTTTGTTATGTTCATGGTCTAATTCTATTAGTTAATTTGTTTCACCTTCAATAGATTTGATATCCAATTTACTTTACACAATACTTTGAACCAAATCGTTATTTATATTTTATTCAAGCTCTTTGATATTGTCTTTCCATCAACCATGTTTTAAAGTATCTATGTCCCATTCATGTGTTAGTTGCTTAATTCACTAATTTTTCTTTTCCACTTTGAGTCTAATATTCAATATTAGAAACTTATTCTCCAACACTATTATTTTATCGTATAAATATTTCCTTTTGTTACCCCCCATAGGGTGACATTTGGGGATACCCTAGTAAGGTGCCATACTTTGTTGAATGGAAGAAATGCCATTCTTATGTTTTCCACATCCACACAGATTTTTTCATTGATATCCATCATATTATTTATCATGGTATCTCAACTATGGTGTAGCTCACTTTTGTCCCCACTCCTCACGTGACATATGCACTATGGAATGGTACTTCATGGTATGGTTCTCAAATGCTTCATTTGACATTCCATGTATTAATACTTATTTAGACTTAATGATATAACTTCTTAGCTTTTCATCAACTCAGAAACACTTAACCATTGTACTTTGACATCTCATAATGTTATATGGTTTTACTACTTATCTCGTAGTACCTTGGGAAACCTGTTTTCTCTTAGAAGTGTGTCATATCTTGGGTAACCTCTTATTGGGTGTGGAGGATAAATAGTGCCAAACTCCAATCATGTTAACTACTTTTCACCTCTCGAGTTCATTCATTCCATTCACATAAAACCATCTCCTAGTCATGTATTATTTTGCAAGGGTCAAAAGGAAAGGTCAAATATAAATCCCAAAACAAAAAAATTCACTAAGGCTAAGAGGTGAAGAGTACAATTAAAAGGAAAGCATTGAGCTTGAGTAATTACCCTCACTATGAGGCCAATGACCCATTTCCTGGTTCGTTTATGAATATCTAAATAAAAGGGACTTGTTCAATAAACTTAACATACAAAGAAAAAGGATTAAGGGTAGTAAGAAACTGTGGGAGGTTGGTAACTCAATGCTAAGCTCCCTCAAAAAGGAATTTATAAATAAAATCTAGCTAAATAAATCTTGATCAATAATTAAATGAATAACAAAACTTCTTCATGTCTACAAGTTGGAGAGTCATCACATGAACCCATTCCTTTGCCCCTTTAGTTATTATTAATCATTATTATTACCCATCTTTCACATAGATACTTGAGAAGTATGGGTGTCTTAATATTTGAATCATGTACGTAAGGGTCTACATTGTGCCCCTTTGGTGAGACCTAGGCAAGTAATAAAACTAACCCCTTTGTTATGAAGTCTTGAAGTATGTCAATGGGTGATACCAATTAATGGATTACTAAGAGGCTAGAGGTTAGACCCATCACTTCGAGCACTTATTATATATTGGGATCGATGTATATTTATTTATTGGATCATTTGGTGGATGGAGGAAGTAGTGGTTGGATGATTTGATTAGTCTAGAAGCATTTATGTGGACATCCCCAGTTTTTTGGGGGGACTCACCTCCATTGGATTCTACATGGTCCTTAACTATGACTTTTATATTGTATTTGACCTTTTCTAGAAGGGACATTTTACCTTGTGAGCATGTTACTGTATTATGTTATTATTACTTGTATCTTGCAAGTAATAAAACTAACCCCTTTGTTATGATGTGTTGAAGGATGTCACCAAGTGATACCAATTAATGTTTTACTAAGAGGCTAGACCCATGAGTTAGAGCAATTATTATATATTAGAATCTAATCATTCCATGGATGGAGGAAGTAGTGGTTGGATGATTTGACTAGTCTTGATGCCAAGTAGTGGTTGCATAATTTGACTAGTCTTTAATCATTTATGTGAACATTGGCATTTTTGGGGGGGGACTCACCTCCATTAGATTCAACTTGGTCCTTAACGGTGATTTTTACATTGTATTTGACCTTCTCTAGAAGTAACATTGTAGCTTGTGAGCATATTATTGTATTATTTTATTATTACTTGTATCTAGCCCAAGGTTTTGGGGGACAAATGGTTTTTGAGCTAGTGGTTTTGAGTTAACACACTATTTTACATTGTAATTGAGAAGACTTCTCACCTATAAAGGGAGAAGTCATCATCCATTTGAGATACTTGGAGATTAATGAGAAGCATGGGCTAAGAAGATTTAGATTATGCAACTATTTCTCTTCTCTTGAGGTTTTGTAAGAAGACAACTACTACAAGGCCAAATAAGTGCTTATATACTTGAATGGAAGGGTTCACTGTAAGTTTACTCAGCATCACTTTGATCATTAATTTTTTATTGTTCATGCATTAAAATAGGAAGTTTGATGACTCTTCTCTTTTGTGCGGCTGACCTTTAAAATCACTTTGTTTGCACCACTAAAGGCTCCTTCATAGACCAATCCTCCCTTACAATCTTGAAAAAATTCTTTTAAGACCCTAGGTGGTACTTGAAGAGGTGGTACTTGAAGGGCAATACTCAAGGTGCCTTTCAATATCTTTCTGAGTAAATCCTAAGCTTCACTTGGATGTGAAGTGGTGACTACATAGCTCTCTAAGGCACTAGTTTCCTTGTTTTCTCCAACCACCCAAAAAAAACTAAAATTATTTTTTTATCCTTTTATATTTTATTTGAGCTATTTCGCATATCTCTTAGATTTTGCAGGCTCGTCGACTTTAGAACCTAGGGGTTTTTTTGACAGTTTACGTTCAAGATTGATCCATCATATTACCGTCTAAGAAATTATCTCCTCCAGCCTGCGTGTGTCCTAGATCTGTAGTCTGACGACATATTCGTGTGAGTTCTTTGAGGCTACTTGCCCTTTTCCGGGTCAGACTTTCAAAGCAACTCCATTGCTTTCCATCTCAGTAAATAATTTGGGCCCTAAAAGCGACCTCCAAGAACTATTGTGGCTTAGCCTATTTGTTGTTCTCCTTGGGGAAGATTTGTTATAGTTAGGGTTTACAACAATGATTTATTTATTTTTATGTCTAACTACTTGTGATAAATATTCTAGTTACGTCCTTGATCCATTATTGTGAAGCGATTTCGAGCTTGTCGTAGCATTGATACAATACTGCATACATTGGGCGGCTTTAATGATATAATCTTGTTCCAAATTCATCAAGCTATTGTTAGTGTTTTCTACAACATTCATAACTGCCTCATCTTACATTGCATTATGAATGTATAAACTGTGCTAGGTTAGGCAAGTGTTTTGTTGCAGTATTGACCATTTTTGTGCTTATCTTACTTAGCTTTCTGAGCACATAAACTCTCCATATCAAGTTTGGTCACATCAAGTTTAGTCAAGAGGGATGCAATCCACACATGTGTACTTGACTTACTAAGAGGCTAAAGGTTAGACCCATCATTTCTAGCATTTATTATATATTGGGATGAATGTATATTTATTTATTGGATCATTCCGTGGATGGAGGAAGTAGTGTTTGGATGATTTGATTAGTCTAGAAGAATTTATGTGGACATTTCCATTTTTAGGAGACTCACCTCCATTGGATTGTACATGTTCCTTAACTATAATTTTTATATTGTATTTGATCTTTTCTAGAAGGGACATTGTACCTTGTGAGAATATTATTATATTATTTTATTATTACTTTTATCTTGCAAGTAATAAAACTAACCCTTTTGTTATAATGTGTTGAAAGATGTCACTAGGTGCTACCAATTAATGACTTACTAAGAGGCTAGACCCATCACTTAGAATTATTATATATTAGGGTCAATGTATATTTCTCGAATTATTCTATAGGTGAAAGAAGTAGTGATTGGATGATTTGACTAGTTTCTAACAGGAAGTAGTGGTTGGAAGATTTGATTAGTCTCTAATCATATATGTGGACACTCACATTTTTTTGGAGAGGTGATTTTTATATTGTATTTGATCTTTTCTAAAAGGGACATTGTAGACGGTGGACATATTATTTTATTATTTTCTTATTACTTGTATCTAACCCAAGGTTTTGGCCGACAAATGGTTTTTGAGCTAACCCACTATTTTACATTGTAATTGCAAAGACTTCTCACCTATAAAGGAAGAAATCTTCATCCATTTAAGATTGTTGGAGATTGATGACAAGTATCGACTAAGAAGATCTAGATTATGCAACTAGTTCTCTTCTCGTGAGATTCTGTCTATTTTTCAAGGACTACATAATTTTTCTTAAAAGTTACTTGGAAGAAGACGACTGCTGCTACAAGGCTAAAGAAGTGCTTATATACTTTAGTGGAAGGGTTCACGGTAACATTACTCATCATCCCATTAATCATTAAAGTTTTATTGTTCAAAACCCTAGGTGGTACTTGAAGGGCAATCCTCTAGATGCCTTTCAATATTATTCTGAGTTAACCCTAAGCGTGAAGTGGTCACTACATGGCCCTCTAAGGCATTGTCTTCCTTGTTTTCTCCAACCACCCAATAAAAAACCTGAAATTAATTTTTTATCTTTTTATATTTTGTTTGAGCTATAGCGCATATCTCTTACATTTTGGAGGCTCGTCGACTTTCAGGTCAGAACCCAGGGTTATTTGACAGTTTACGTGCAGACATTATCCATCATATCACCGTCTAAGTAATTATCTCCTCCAGCCTACGTGTGTCCTAGATCTGTATTCTGAGGGCATATTTGTTATCCGTATGAGGCTATTTGCCCTTTTCCGGGTCAGAGTTTCAAACGAATTCCATTGCTTTCCATCTCAGTAAATAATTTTGGCCCTATAAGCGACTTCCAAGAACTATTGTGGCCTCGCCTATTAGGTGTTGTCCTTGGGGAAGACTTGTTACAGTTAGGGTTTACAACAATAATTTATTTATTTTTATGTCTAACTGCTTGTGATATTAGCTATTGTCCTTGGGGAAGACTTGTTACAGTTAGGGTTTACAACAATGATTTGTTTATCTTTATGTCTCACTACTTGTGATAAATACTCGAGCTATTACGTCCTTGACCCATTATTGCGAAGCGATTTCGAACTTATCGTAGCATTGATACGTTGGGCAGCTTTAATGATATAATCTTGTTCCAAATCCATCCAGCTATTTTTAGTGTTTTCTACAACATTCATAACTGGCTCATCTTACATTGAATTATTATCGTATAAACTGTGCTAGGTTATGCAAGGGTTTTGTTCTAGGTTATGCAAGGGCTTTACTGCAGCAGTCACCATTTTCGTGCTTATCTTACGTAGCTTTCTGAGCACATAAACTCTCCACATCAAGTTTGGTCAAGAGTGATACAATCCACACATTTGTACTTGACTTACTAAGAGGTTAGACCATCATTTGGAGCATTTATTATATATTGGGATGAATGTATATTTATTTATTGGATCATTTAGTGGAGGGAGGAAGTAGTGTTTATATGATTTGATTAGTCTAGAAACATTTATGTGGACATTCTCATTTTTTTTTAAGGGGATTCACTTTTATGGGATTTTACATGATCCTTAACTATGATTTTTATATTGTATTTGATTTTTTCTAGAAGGGACATTGTACCTTGTGAGCATATTATTATATTATTATATTATTTTATTATTACTTTTATCTTGCAAATAATAAAACTAACCCCTTTGTTATAATATGCTAAAGGATGTCACTAGGTGCTACCAATTAATGGCTTACTAAGGGGCTAGACCCATCACTTAGAGTAGTTATTATATATTAGGATCAATGTATATTTCTGAATCGTTCTATAGATGAAGGAAGTAGTGGTTGGATGATTTGAGTATTCTCTAAGCTGAAGTAGTGGTTGGAAGATTTGATTAGTCTCTAATCATTTATGTGGACATTGACATTTTTGGGGGAGGTGATTTTAATATTGTATTTGATCTTTTCTAGAAGGGGCATTGTAGATTGTGGGTATATTATTGTATTATTTTCTTATTACTTGTATCTAGTCCAAGGTTTTGGCGGACAAATGGTTGTACTTTTGAGCTAACACACTATTTTACATTGTAATTGAGAAGACTTATCACCTATAAAGGTGAGAAGTCTTCATCCATTTGATATTATAGGAGATTAATGAGAAGCAAGATCTAGATTATGCAATTAGTTCTCTTCTCTTGAGGTTTCTGTCTATTTTTCAAGGGTTACATAATTTTTTTTTAAAGTTACTTGTAAGAATAGGACTGCTACAAGGCCAAAGAAGTGCTTATATACTTCAATGGAAAGGTTCACAGTAACTTTACTCAACATCTCTTTGATCATTAAAGTTTTATTGTTCATGCATTAAGATAGGAAGTTTGATGACTCTTCTCTTTTGTCTGGCTGACCTTTAAGATCACCTTGTTTACTCTATTAGAGGCTCCTTTATAGACCAATCCTCCCTTACAATTTTGAAGAAATTATTTTAAAACCCTAGGTGGTATTTGGAGAGCAATCTTGATGATGCCTTTCAATATTATTCTGAGTAAACCCTAAGCTTGAAATGATCACTACATAGCCCGGTAAGGCACTCATTTCCTTGTTTTCTCCAACCACCCAAAAAAAAGGAAATTAATTTTTTACCCTTTTATATTTTGTTTGAGATATATATCTCTTACATTTTGCACTACATGGCCCTGTAAGGCACTGGTTTCCTTGTTTTTTCCAACCACCCAAAAAAAAATGAAATTAACTTTTTACCCTTATATTTTGTTCGAGCTATATATCTCTTACATTTCGCAGGCTCGTCGACTTTCAGATCAGAACCCAGGGTTATTTGACAGTTTACGTGCGGACTTGATCCATCATATTACCGTCTAAGTAATTATCTCCTCCAGCCTACGTGTGTCCTAGATCTGTAGTCTGAGGGCATATTTGTTATTCGTGTGAGGCTACTTACCCTTTTCCGAGTCAGTTTCAAAGGAATTCCATTGCTTTCCATCTCAGTAAATAATTTTGGCCCTAAAAGCTACCTCCAAGAACTATTGTGGCCTCGCCTATTAGGTGTTGTCCTTGGGGAAGACTCGTTACAGTTAGAGTTTACAACAGTGATTTTTTTTTTTTTTTAAATGTGTAACTACTGGTGATATTAGCTGTTGTCCTTGGGGAAGACTTGTTACAGTTAGGGTTTACAGCAATGATTTGTTTATCTTTATGTCTAACTACTTTCGATAAATACTGGAGCTATTACGTCCTTGAGCCGTTATTGCGAAGCGATTTCGAACTTGTCGTAGCATTGATACGTTGGGTAGCTTTAATGATATAATCTTGTTCCAAATCTATCCAGCTATTTTTAGTGTTTTCTACAACATTCATAATTGGCTCATCTTACATTGCATTATTACGCCGAAAGGCGTATACCTATTGATAATGGGCAGAATTAATCACCTTTTAATCATAAATTTCAATTTTACGGTTCGCAATTGAAGATGCTGGCATATTCTTAGTCGTCCTCTCTAATCAATGGATGAGATTTTAATAAATTAACTTCCGCTCATTTATAAAGACGTCTGTTTATGTGATTACTTTTTCACATTTACTAAATCAAATTAAAAAATTACTTGCTCATCACCAGATTGCCACGTTCAATAATTAACAAATAACAATAGCTATTAAGAAACTGGACAGATGCCTATCCACGCGTGGATGTAAATTGCTGCCGTTTCATTTCTGTTGAATTGGATGCGAATTCAACGACGGCTCACGATGCGCGTAGCTCAACGACGGCTCACGATGCCAAGTGTCTCTGCGTAGTAATATATGATGCCCTTTTCATTTTCTTCAGGATGGGTCGAGGACGGCTCAACTACCTTCTTCACAACATAAGAGTGGACACATATGTATAAAGTAAAGTAAATATGCCTTTCGGCGTTAATCAGTCACATAATTGTGACTGTGCTAGTTATGGTATAAACTGTGCTAGGTTATGCAAGGGTTTTGTTCTAGGTTATTCAAGGGTTTTGTTGCAGCAGTGATCATTTTCGTGCTTATCTTACGTCGCTTTCTGAGCACATAAACTCTGCAAATCAAGTTTAGTCAACAGGGATACAATCGACACATGTGTACTTGACTTAATCGTTACAACAATATTACATAGTTGTTATGATGGTCTAAATATGTTCTCCGCTGTCATATTCACTGCTAATGTTTGCTGTATTTATTCAGATAAAAATCTGAACAATGCATATATAGTTAATCTGAACATTCACTCATAGATATGATTGACTGATGGTATCCTACTATGACTATTCTGCTGTTAGAAATGATGTGTCATTGATTAAGTCCAGAGTTGGAATTTTCATTTACTGCTCAAACAATAATTCATTGTAACCCATGTCTCGCTTTGAGGGCGTTCTCGTTGTTTGAAATGTTGTTTCAATGTATATCTTGAATAGAGGATGTGATATAACAGCTAGAAATATCTGGATCATTGTGCTGTAAAAGCCTGTAATGTAAACCAAGTTGATAGATTATATGTGTTGATAGGTAATATTTGGAAGGAAACATTTTAATAACTGTGAGTTTCATACATTGTATTGGTTACTTATTGTCATCAAGTTCTGCATATTTATATGTGTTGATAGGTAATATTTCGAAGGAAACATATGACACATTAATAACTGTGACTTCCATACATTGTAATGGTTACTTATTTTCATCAAGACTGGTTTTTAATGTATTTGCATATATGAAGAATCAACTTAGTCCTTGCTCTTATCTGTCTTCCAACTTATAATACAATGATCTCTTAAACAAATTTCATTATTGTTTTTCTTGCAAATTCTAATAGTACAATGATACTTTTATTTCACGTAGACCTCAACATCATGCTACGTAGGTCAAAGAGGCTGGCAGTGCGACAGGAGACTATTCCTAATTTTCCAGACGATATAATTCGAGAGTGCTTGCTTCGAGTGCCGTACAAATCGCACTCTAACCTCAAAGCTGTGTGCAGAAAATGGAGAGACTTAGTGGATAAGCCCGAGTTCTATAAGGACCGAATGACCACTGGAACAAGGGAGCACCTGATATGTATGATTCAGTGTTTGAGACGTCGAATTCGAAGCACTAGATATCAGCGGCAGCGGCGCTTATATTGCATTCGTCGTATCTGCCGAATAATAGTATTGGACCCTGTCAGGTACACCTGGACAGTGCTACGTCACATGCCCGACTTCCCTACTGGTGTTCCACCGTTCTGTGAGTGCGTTTGTTTTAATGGGAAGCTAGTTGTGATGGGGGGGTTGCATCCAGAGAACTGGCAAGAAATGTCAAAGAGAGTTTATATTTTTGATTTCGTCTCTGCCAAATGGCGCAGAGGAGCCGACATGCCCACGAGAAGGATCGGCTTCGCCTGCTCTGTGTCTTCCTCCACCAGGCTTATCTACGTTGCGGGAGGGAAAGACGACCAAAATGCTTTGCTCACAGCAGAGGCTTACAACGTGGAAGAAGACAAGTGGGAAATTTTGCGTCCAATGACCCAACATCTAGGTGACTGTCATGGAGTTTTTCTGGGAGGAAAATTCATTGTATTCGGCGAAATTGGAAACAATGCGGAAATTTTTGATCCAAAGACGGGCCTGTGGAGAAGAGTGGATGATATGTGGAGATTCGGGTCATCGTTCACGTCGTCCTTAGTTGCTTCTGGGAACTTGTATACCTTCACTGAGAGACAGTTGATGAAATATGATGTGGAGAAAAACAATTGGCTTCTTGAAACCGTTCTTCCTACAAAATTTCGTGGTGCTGTGTGTACTACAGAGTGGCGCGGCCATATTTTTGTGAGTTCTCCTCATCGTCGTCGTCAGGTTTGTTATCTGTTAAACCCATCAACTGACGAGTTGATTGAATTCTACGTACCTCCAAACTTTGTGGGTTTAACTTTATCTGCTGCAACAGTGGAGATCTGAATATTGTCTCCTGTGGAAAAAGTTTTCCAGCCTCCCTCATAATTATGTTGAGCCTTTTTGGTTATTGTATTATCCATGGGCAATGGGTTTATTTTCTATTTTAATTCAGTTTTATAAAGACATTTCCCCTACAATTTGGCAACAATATCCACATATTTTTATAATGATAATAAGAGGAAGAAATAATTTTAAAGTTCACTAGGTTAATAATAGCCAATGGGAAGAAATAATTTTAAAGTTCACTAGGTTAATAATAGCCAATGGGACAGACCACCTCACACACTGATTTTTGCAGTTCAGCCCTTTTCCTGTTCAACTTGATGATGAACTCCTCTAATTTCTCCACTGTCCCCTATCTGAATAAGTTATTCCAAGAACTAGCTGTCAAGAACACTATAAAATGAAATGTTTTTATGTTTGCACTTTTTTGGAGGTGCAGAATACATTAATTGGACAATAAGAATTGGTCCCTATGTACGCTTTTTGATGATGATTGTATGTGGGGTTAAACTCTTCAATATAATACTCTTTCTTTTTCATGAGCCCTTTAGCCCAAGTTCACTTGTGGAATCTATCAATAACAAAATCCTTTATCTCTTCACTGTTCATAGGGCACCCGTTCAAGTGGATATCCCATTTATTAAGCCATTTAATGGAACCCCCATTTCACTTAGCATGATATCATAAGGGATTGAACTTTTAATTTTAAACTTGTTTGTGATCAAGCATTTTTTAATCTTCTCAATTTGCTTCCACTATAAGTGAGATGTGATGTTGGCCCACACTTCACAACCATATAGAACCATTGAGATCACTAAAAGCCCAAAGAGAGTTTGCACAGTTTTCCAATCCCATAGCTCTGCACCTATTTTGAAAAGCATAAAACGCTTTCCAGCCTCCCAAAGTTCTTTTCTTTGTGGAACCTTCCCAACTTAGATTTTTATTGAAGTCAATTCCGAGGTATTTGTGATCTGTCACTTCTTCAAGAGTGTTGCCTTCAAAGTAGAACTTATGTTGCTTATGTTTTCTTTTGCTAGAAAAAATCACCACTTTCGTCTTGCTAGTATTGACTTGCATCCCCATTGTACTACAAAAGTTCTCAAGGGAATTTAAGTGTTCTTGCAACCCAAGAGCGATTTAGCAATCAGAATAAGGTCATCTGCATACAAAAGAAGCCTTACCACAAAATCACCCAAAAGAGCACCATAACCCTCCTATGAGTTTAACCACTCTTCAAGTTTGTCTATATATAAACCAAAAAGGGTGGGGGACAATTGGCACACTTGCTTGACCCCTATATCGCTCCTGAAACTTGATACTAGCTAACGTTTTGATTTTGACTTTAACCTCCTCATATAACGTGTGGATAGCTACTCTAAGATGTATAGGAACCCCAAGTTCCTCCATTCTATGCCAAAGCTTATCTCTAGGGACTGTGTCAAAATCTTACATCTTTTTTGAAATCGACAAAGCAACAAAGGACTTCTTCTTTTTTCTCCCACACTTTTTCAATGATGTGCCTTAGAGTTATACCATGATCATTGAATGATGTGCCCTTTAGTATGCTTATCCCCTTCTTCCACCCACTTGCTCATTTTATTTTCTAACATACTTCCAAATAATATTTGTTTTTGAAGTTTACACATTATTATTTAAAAATAATGAAAATGAAAATTTTAATATTAAATTTAAAATAATATTAAAATAATTTTTAAAAAGTATAAATAAATAATTTAAAATAAATTTAATTTAAATAATAATAATAATTTAATATTAAATTTAAAACAATTTTTAAAAAATATATAAAAATTATAAATATATAATTTAAAATAAAATTTATTAAAATCCATTAAATATTTAATAAATAATTTTATGATTATCTAAGTATATAATATTATAATTCTCAAAATAAAATAAAATCTTTTATAAACTTTTAATTCATATTTATAATATCATTAAAATACTCATATTGATAATAATTTCCATTAAAATATATAATAATAAAATAAATTTGTATAAAAACAAAATTTCAATTTCAATACTCATATTGATAATAATTTCCATTAAAATATATAATAATAAAATAAATTTGTATAAAAACAAAATTTCAATTTCAATTTCTTTTTAAAAATAAGAAAAAATTTACATTTATAAAATATAAAATTTTGATAATTTTTTTCTTAATAAAAATAATGAAAAAATAGATTTATTAAATTGGTTAACTATATATATTAAATTGTTATATATATTAAATTGTTAAATAAATGTTATTTATCAACAAAGTCTATCACCTCTAAATTTAATGAAAACCATCTCATTAATAAGTTTTTAATTTTGCACATTTTCTTATAAATTTAAGCTATTGTCTCATTAGTTAAAATTTAATGAAAACCATCTCATTAATAAGTTTTTAATTTTGCACATTTTTCTTATAAATTTAAGCTATTATCTCATTAGTTAACAAAACCTACCACCTCTATATAAACATAAGAGAACTAGATTATATGTAAATGAAATTGATGATTATAAATAATTAGATTAGATATAAATGAAGTTATCATTATAAATAATTTGATTAATTTTAAATAGAGTTTATGGTTATAAATAATTTGACTTATACTTTAAAGTAACTCATCATTAATGAAATTGATGGTCATAAATAATTTGATTAATTTTATATGAGATTCATGGTTACAAATAATTTGATTAATAAGATGTAATTGTCTTTTTGTTTGCTAGTTTGTCCTTGACTTAAAGGACTAGCGACTAGCGTGTGGCTCAGAAATCGTGACTTAAGGGAATCTAAGCCGTCAAAATTACCTGAGGATCACACCTGGCCTAAGCCACACCAACCCTTAACATGGTTGGATTTTTTGTCCCCGCACGTTTCGAACCGGTGACTTTAACAACATCACAGAGTGCCTTAACAACACACTCCATCATCGATTGTCCTACACCTTGGGGACTTTAAAATTGAAGGACATGGGGGTGGGATTTGATTCACTTATGTGTGCACGAGTCACGATATCATTTAATATAATATCTCTGGGTGCAACCATAGGTTCAACCTCTACCTCAAGGTGCCCCCATGGCTTCAGGTTAGGCCCTCACGGGAATTGAACCTTGCCCAACAGTGAACGAAACCTCGCTTTCCACCATTGGATCGAACCCCTTTAGAAAACAAGATATAATTGTTAATATAGTATATCCAAATAATTAATTTGAATCATTAATAACTATAAAGAATTTGATTAGTATTAAATGATGTTTATGGTTATAAATATTATAATTACTAAGATGGCAATTGTAGATAAATTTGACAAGTGCTTTTATTAATACTTTTAACTCTTTAATAATTGTAGATAAATTTTACAAGTGCTTTTATTAATACTTTTAACTCTTTAATAATTGTAGATAAATTTGACAAGTGCTTTTATTAATATTTTTAACTCTTTAATATTAGTTTATTAATATAGTGGGAGGCATGTGATGCAATTATGTAAGCAATGTAGGTGCCAACTTCAACAAATGTAAAGACTAGATGTGTCAAAAGAATGTGTTTGAAATTTACAATCGATTTTCATTCATCATCAAAATAAGGTAAATGGAAATATACAATTGAAAAAATAATAATTAATTAGGTGCATTATATAACTAATATGATTATATATAATCGAACAATTGGATATATGGTGAGGTATATATTTTATTATAGATTTATATTTTTATCAAACCATTTTCTATTTTTAGTAATATTAATAGTTTTAATTTTTTTGTTAATTTTTTTCATTATTTATAATGTGGTTTATATAGTGAAAATATAAGAGGTGGTCTTAATGGTAGGATGAGTAACAACCTTCAAAAAGTGTGACAATATGAGAGATTTCACCTCTTTCTTTAGCATACATATGAGTAAGCTATCCTTATAACAACACAAATAGAGAAAATTAACATATGGTAATAAAACTATGACTTTCTAGATTTAAGTAGTAGACTACAATATCATAAGATATTTCCTTCTAATAGGGTCAATTTTTTTTCCCAAGGACACCTTAGTAGGAAAACCCAAACAATTTTTCCCTACATTAGTATATGGAATCCCTAGAACTGTGAACCTATCGTTGTACACTAGTATACCTAACACAAGGAGATTCAAAGTAAGGGGATTCACACTGAGCCCCTCTTGACACAAAACCAACAAAATTCCCAACAACAATTGCTACAATAGGTTGAGTTAACCCGTACAATAGGTTGAGTTAACCCCTATGATATCTAAAATATTCCACCTATATCCTTATTTTATTCATTTACAGTGCCATTGCCTACCTAGTAGAGATCTTCTTAGATCTCCCATTACATCAAAGAATTAATCATCTCAATTCTCCTTTTCCCTTTGATTTCCATCTATGGTGAGTGAATAATATTCCATACTCATTGTGATTTATATGATTCCAATTCACATCTATTCAAAGTGATGTTTTATCTCTTTTTAGATGGGTTCCTCGATGCCATTCTTTTGATATCCACCCAAGCATGCCTCATTACTCTCATATCCCCCCTAGCCTTAGAATACCAATTTGAATACATGCTCATGTTTTAGACTCATCTGGTTGGTCAAATTCTACATATCTTCTTTAGTATTATTGAAGAGAGAGTAAAATTCTCTTCTCCATATGCCATTTGCATAGGAGCATTTGAAGCAAGGTTTGGAAAGAAACAATATTTTACATCTATTCACCCTTTCCATAGGTTCACATGGACCTAATACTATTAGATGGAACCACTAAGTTGTCAATCCCGTGTAAGAGTATTCTTTTAGATATCAATTTAAACTTTGAGTCTATATTTCATATTAATACTCGGTCTCAAATTTTTAAGGTAAAAATATATATACACTTGGAATCTGTTTTCTCCATCACTTATTTGTTGGCTAGCCAATTTGCAATTTGATTAGTTATTCTATGGGTAGTGGAATGTTTTAATGTATGGAATGTATATAGAATTAAATGGGATACTTGGTTTTATTATTCGCAATGTGGATGCGTATGAAAATCAA
>ML812325.1:70130-84859 GCA_009831015.1 Picea engelmannii
GAGGTGGTCAAGCCATATGTACAATAATCCAAGTGAAATATCGCTAAGAAAGAGGGATGCCTCCATTAATAAGGGAATAAGGTGAGTCAAATTTCAAACATATGTCCTCCAAATTCCTTTAAGTAGGTATATCGTCAAACAATCTCCTCAAACCATACAAGTAAACCCTCCTAGGTCTCCTCCAAGGTGGACATATAGGTCTCCAAGGTGAAAACATCCCCATATATCATGAGTAAACCCCTCAAGAGTGGATGAGGTTGAATAGATGTAGAAAAACATTGTCCATGTGGCCTCAAAAACTAATGGGATATTCATCATGGGAACATATCAACAATGAACTCCCCAAATAATCCAAACACTTAAGAAAATGATGTGGAGTCTTCCTCCAATAACTCGTAAAAATCCATTGGAAAATTTCCTGCGGTAGATTTTAAAAGCACCATAACTATGTCATTTTTTCTTAATTTTCTATTATGACCATATTTTGTAAATATTTCTGCTATTCAACATCTAATGGTATTGAGATGATATAATTTAGGACACTCCGTCAAACATAACTACTCTTGAACTTAGGCCTCCCTCAAAATATTGAATGCAACCCTCTATCTATGATTTGGAAACTCCTATATCTTCTCCAAGGTGATATATGCCATCAACAAGAATGATACAATGTGCAAAGTAACCTCTAAATTTGACATCATCCTCAAATCAATAAAGTGGATCCATAATACAAGGATTCAACATGTGGAGTGTGGAAAAAGCTCAATCATCTCTATAAAAAGGAAGGGATGACGCCCCTCCCCCCCAAATAAAAGTAGATCCAATGGCTATAGGTGAGGTATAAAATGTGTAATATCATCCTTAAATCATTTACACCACCTCCATAAGTAAAGGGAAGTCCAAGAACGTCCTCACATGAAAAATAGAATCCCCAATGGCCAAGTAATGCATCCTCCAAGCTGGACATCCCATTTAATCATGTGACACATGCCTCTAAATAAGTGTATAAGGTGAGAGATTAAGAATATGAGATGTGGTATTGCATGAGAGATCCAATCCATGAAGAAATAACCCAAAAAAATTTTAAGTACCTTGAGATTCCTGAAAATGCCTCTATATTTGTGAATATGCCTCAAGAAATGTGAAATTCCTTATGAACTATAAAGATATAGAAAATCGTGATGAATCCAATTCCCAAAGGAACCATACCATGTTTGAACTAGAGGTGGGTATGGCCTTGGTATTTATGTAGTTTCTTGGATAAATCCTTGCTATACAAGTCACACCATCTCTCGATAAATTTTATACTAAGAATTTCTAAGGTTGGGATCTCAATTTTTCCCACTAGCAGAGATGTCCAATTCCTTATTGTTGTTGATGACCAGAGAAGGAAATGTGTATCTTTTGTGTTTTGTTTCCGCATTTGTTTTATTTTATTTCTTCATAATCCTATTTTTCTAACAACTTCAACCCTCAAGGAGGAACTTCAAGTGTGCCCCGCTCTAATGGATATCAAGAAGTCAACTAAAAAATATAAGAAAGATTTAGAGGACCACGCCACATATACCCAAGGGTGTTTATAAATGGATAATGCATAACCCTAATGCGAGAGCCACCCCCAATTATTCAATTGTTGAGGATTTGGCTCAGATGCCTTATGCAATGTCTGCTTTGGAGATTCTCCAATGTTGCCTCTCGCAATGCCTTGCATTATTGTCCGCCTTAGGAGTTGTTGATTCCTCAATTCATCTCATAATGAATTTCAATGTTATTGAAGTGAAGCCTCACCTTCCATATTATGTATCTTTCTAGATTGGTGTTATTTTCAAGAATATTTTGGTTAAGAGAACCATTGTTGATGAGGGCACTTACACATGTGTAACTTCCTTGTCATGTTGGAAATCTATTGGTTCTCCTAAGATCACCCCTTCTCCTACCCTCTTGACTACATTCAATGGATGATCGTTTTGACCATACAGTCTTATTCTTTCTTGTCGAGTCAAGCTAGGGGGAAAATCCATTTGCATTAAGGTTGAAGTAGTCGATTCTCCACTCGACTGTAATATGATGTTAGGAATAATTTGGTCTTACACCATGAGAAATATCAGATCGTCAGTGTTTCATATGATAAGTTTTCCTCATGTGGGAAGAATTGTGACAATTGATAAGGTGACATCCAACCTTTCTGATGTGAAAACTAGTCTAGGGTCCACTGTCCCATGGATCGAGAACTCTTAGATGGAAACTAAGATTATCATTTGTGGAATGTATCCTCCTCTTATGGGATGCTTTTTTTTTTCACGTTGATTTTGTATGTTCGTACCACTCCCAACAAATTTCACAAGCCTAGTTCTAAGACTTTCACCTCTAGGGTTGATTTATTTAGAATGTCGTATACAGATGATCCATGGACACTACCTTAACCATCCAGTTCAGTTGAAAATCAAGTCCATGCTAGGATGGTCAAACCTTTGTCTGCAGTTGAAGTATCTTATCAAGCCAGTTAACATGCCATGACAAACCCAGATCAAAATCCCTTGGTCACAGAGGAGGATGATCTTTTTCCTGAGATTGTTTGGGCTCATAACTCTTCAATCTACCAAGATTGTTTAGACATTATCTTGCCATCAGATGAAGTTATGATCGAGGCAATGGTCGAAGGTAAAATTCCATGGGAGGATTTGCATAATAGATCCCATTTCCTCCCTAAAATCAGTAGTGTAGAGAGTGGATATTTTAGGTCAGATGTCATTAGAAGTGTTGATGGGGTAGTCAATCCCTTTGCTAGGCATGGTGTCTATGTTGAAGGAAATATGGCTAATATATCAGAGACGATCCCAGTCAACATATCTAGGAATCTTGTTGTCGTCGAAAACATCTTAATTGAAGAAGAATGCTCACAATATCATAACGTTCACTACAAGACATTTTTTAAAGAGTTTCAAGACGTGTTTTCATGGTCTTATGAGGAAATTCCTAACATCGATCCTCAAATAGTTCAACATGAAATTTGAACCTATGAGAACGCAAAGATGGTTCGAAAAAAGTTGAGACCTTTAAACCCTAGGAAGGTAGTGGAAATCAAAGTAGAAGTTGAAAAGATTCTTAATGTGGGTTTCATCTACCTCGTTCCTTTGACGGAATGGGTCTCCAATCCTCTTCCAGTTGACAAAACATAGGGTACAATTCGTGTATGCATGGATTTACAGGACTTAAATAAGGCTTGTCCTAGAGATAACTTCATGATGCCATTCATCGATTGGATCTTATATGAGTGTGCCAGGAGTGAAATATTTTTTTTATGGATTGTTTTTTCAGTTATAACCATATTATGATTCGTCTATAAGACCAACATAAAACGACCTTTATATGTCCCTGTGAACTTTAGCTTATAAGAAAATTCATTTTGGTCTTAAAAATTTTTGGTGCTACATTCGAGTGGACCATGATGTTTTCTTTTCACAACTTGAAGAATATAGTGGAGGCATACTTAGATGATATTACAACTCATTCGATCAAGGGATCCCAACATCTTTTACACCTTCGCTTGGTTTTTGAACAATGTTGTTGCTAACGGATCCTATTGAATCCACACAAATGTATATTTTGTGTGACATCTAGTCATTTTCTAGGATTCATCATTTTTACAAAAGGGATCATTATTGACCGCTTAAAGGTTGAGGAAATAATTTAGTTTCCTCCCCCGTGTATGACTAGACAGCTTCAGGGGCTACATGGAAAAACAAACTTTCTTCAGCATTTTCATGTCGAACTATGCAAACATCACAAAAGGCATTATGTGCCTTTTGAAGAAGGGAGTCCCATTTTATTGGGACAACGATGAAGAATGTTCAATTTATGTGTTAAATAAATATTTGGTTTCCACTCCTTTTCTAAGACCCCTCGACTACAATAGATAATTCTTGTTATATCTGGAAGTAGTTGAGTCTTCGATTGGCATGGTTCATTTTCAGGAAAATGGTGAGATCCAAGCACACATCATCTATTACTTGAGCCATTGTTACACAACAAATTTCCAAACCTAGGTACCTCACCCTAAGTGTCGCAAGTGTCATAAAAATATCATATGCACCTTTCTAAGTGTCACATACACCTTGACACCATGAAATAACATATGTCACAATCCCTAGTCAATGTGGAGGAGAAATATATTATATGAAGGTAAAAATACCATGTGCACGTGAATTAATTATTAATATTCATGAAAAGGAAATTAATCTAGTGTGATAATCCACCTCACATTTGGTTTCCTATTTTTAAGGGGAGTTTGAGGATCTCATGGATGGTTGAAATGTTTTCTCCTTAAAATTCTTGAGAGATATTTCCTCCCTAAAATCCTTAAGAGATATTTTCTCCCTAAATATCTTGGAGATCCCATTTTTGTGGATCTGACGAGTGATCCTCTCCATGGTGGTTAAGCCTCCAAATCCTATATAATGAGGGATTTTCCATGCAGAAATAAAAAATGTAGATGAAAGGTATCAAACCTATGATCTTGAGAGCATCGTGCAAGGGCTAGACGAGGACGACTTGGAGGGGTTGGTGCAACTTCATCTACATATTGTAAGTATCTCTTTAAAGTTATCATTAATATATGCTTGGCCTATTTCCTTCTAATTTATGTATCTTTACATATTCTTGTCTCTTATTGATAAATTTAGTTTAAACTAATTTTGGTAGAGTAGGAAGTATGTTTTTTCTTCGTTGTCTATTGGATTGCAGATATCATTAAGGAGCTTCAGGATCAATTTCAACCTAGATTAAGTGAGGAAAAGATTCAGACAAAAGGTACATAATACTTTCTTCCTCTTTTCCATTTGACTAGTTTAACTACATTTAAAGGAATGTTAGTGTCCAATGTTAGCATTTGTTTATCTTGGTAGTAGGGGTCTAGAATCCAAGAGGATATTCACCTATCCGCAGGAGAATTTTCCTAGAACAACCATGCATTGATGGGTCCTGAACTTCGGTATTCACACATTGAAAAGAAGGTATTGACATCATTTCATTTTGTCCAATGAATTTGACACTATATTATACTACATAAGACAACTATCATCGCCACTGTTAATCCATTCCAATATATTTGACTAGGTGAATTATTGGAAGGAAGTACAACAACTGGATTTTTGTGTTTCAGGAATTTGATTTGGATTTTGCATCCACAAAATATAAAAAATGTTTGGTCTTTATCGAGTTAATGTTGAAGTTTCCAGTTGATAATGAGGAAAACGAAATGACATACTCATTTACAAATGAGTATATTTTCCTCATATCTTCGTCTGACCCATGGTATGGGGATATTATTATATATCTATAGACTTTTAAATTCCCTCCAAAATTCTCATGAGACGATCGATGGCATATTCATCACATGGACAAAAAATACCTCATTATCGCTGACACATTGTATCGACATGGGGTGGATTCAATTCTTCTTCATTGTTTGACAATTGAAGAAGTGAAGGTTGTGTTGAATGACTACCATAGTGGAGCATGTTGTGGTCACCTATCTGGGTTGGAGACGACCCAAAATATTTTGCGTGCAAGGTACTTTTGGCCCATGATATTCAAGGGTTGTATTGAGGTGATCAAGAAATGTCACCTCTGTCAAATATTCATTAAGAAAATGCACCTTCCTGCTCCCATGTTTCCAGTTATTACTGTTGTCCCTTTCACCAAGTGGGGAGTATATTTTATGACATGCCACTCAACTTCATCTAGGGGGAATTGTTACAATATAATGGTTGTAGACTACTTGACCATGTGGGATGAGGCTATGCCAATGTTTTCTAATGATGGGGAAAGTACAACACTCTTCATTTTTAATTAGGTCATAGCTAGGTATGGGATTCCGAAGGAGATTGTCACTGACCATGGTAGTAACTTTCAGAACCACATGATTTCAGAGCTAACATCAAAAATGGGTTTTATGCAGGACCATTCATATCCCTACTATCCTCAGGCCAACGATCAAGTTGAAGCCATAAATAAATCATTAAAGATGATATTAAGAAGAAAAATTAACTAATCTCGAATGAGCTAGCACTTGATTCTAAATCTAGCATTATGGGCTTATCGGACCTCAATCAAAATTTTTATTGGTTTTTCACCTTTCCAACTTGTTCATAGAGTGGAAGTTGTTTTATTGATTGAACGTGAGATCTCTTCACTTAAATTCTTGGTTGAGATCCTTCCTGATTTGAATCAACTCGAGGAGTGCCTAGTTCATCTTCACTATCTTGACGAGAAACATTGAGATGCATCTTTAGCAAACGAGGTGCACAAGAAGTGTTTCAAGTATCAGTATGATAAATCCATTCGTCCTAGGGTATTCTCTGAGGGAGACCTTGTGTTGGTCTATGACTAGGACAAGGACCCCCTGGGGGTAGGAAAATTCAACCCCACGTGGTACGACCCCTATATCGTGCCAGTAGTGTTGGAGAAAGGATATTATGAGCTCGTAGATTATGAAGGTCATGTGCTACTAGAGCCCATAAATGGGCTCTATATTAAGAATTAATATGCTTGCGCCCGAGGGATTGAACATCAACACTTTTTAACAATTGTGTATTTTGTACATAGTTTTGTTAATAATTTTTCACCTCCTTGTTTAGTTAGTGATTGGTGTGATTCTATTGTGTGGTAGATGCTCGAAGAGTCATCAGTCTACTTTGGATTCATGGATGGAGCTATTCACCATATTTTGTTATAAATAATAGGTGTTCTCATTTAACCATAGACAATATAGCAATATTGTCACCCAACCATAGTTCGAAGCCACTCCCGGGCACCTTAACCTTGAAAAAGAATTATTCCGGAAGAAAAACCTAGGCCTAATAACCAATCAAGGTAGCGTATCACTCTCCAGAGTTAGCATACCAAGTAGAAATTCCAAACCACAACCAAGAGATATTCCAAGACTAAAACCAAAAATACAAGTTGCAGTAGTTGCAGCTGCATCTACTCTCCAGACTTGCGCACAACTAAATTTTTGTAGTTGCGAGGTGTGTGTGTCAAATGAGCTCTAGCCTCCTATATTTATAATTCTCCTCCTTAGGTGTATGGGTCGACTTCTCATTGTGGAGGCTAAAAAACTCAATATTAAATATTTCCTTTAGTTGACTTGTCTTCTAGGGTTATGTCCAATTCTTTCGGGTTTCCTTTTGCTTCCTGGAATATTCTATTATTTTCAGTGTTACACGTGGAGGTTAATACCTCCCATAGATACCATAATATCAACACTCCCTCCTAGCTAGGGAGGTATTAAAAGAAATGGTATTGAGAAAAAACATACCATTCAACCAGTAGCATCATCATAGCCATACAGGCTATCTCATGATTAGATCACGAGCACCATCATCACTATTAGTATCATCTGATAGCATCAAATCCATCATCTCTCGAAGCCATACTCCATCTGAGTAATCATACATGTTGCTTAATAAGTCACTCACTCCACAAAGTGATATAAGAACCATTATTCTAATCCAGACATATATCCTAGAAGAATAACTATTCCAACAGATGTTGGAAGCCATGCCATGGGCTACAAGGATTGTTCTTCTAATCCAAACATACATCCTAGAAGAATAAATGTCCTAGACCATTTTCCTTGTGGAGAATGTCTGTCCATCAACACATTGACTATCCATCTAGCTGATAATCATTTTCAACACTATTGATAGTCTACATGGAAATCAAAACAATGTCCTTTAATAGAACACAATTGTGTCTATCCATAGTAGTACAAAACTACTATCCAGTGGTACACAACCAAACCAAGTAGCACATGACTACTTAATCAGGGACACATAGTCACAACCAATGAAACACATCCACCACAGTAGCATACATATACTGTCCAGAGACATACAGTCTCCATAGAAATAATATCATCTGATATCAACTTGCATAAAACAATATCATGATATAAATTGAGTCATCTGAGCCATTCTTCCACTCACATCTATGAGATTTGGAAGATCATCTACCCCTAGAAATTAAAACATGAGCCATTGGCTATCTAGACTATTCTTCTCAAGAATAGAAGAATAATTGTCCATGATTTCTGAGCCTAGACCATTCACCTAACTGGGCCATTCCTCTGACTATTCATAGTGCAACCTGGAGAGAATGAGTCTTCCCTAGAGAATGCATGTCCCTGATTGTTGAACCTAGAACATTCACCTAACTGGGCCATTCCTCTGGAACTAATCATAGTGCAACCTGCATAGAATGATTCTTGCCTAGGGAATGACTGTCCTGCACCAACCTACAAAATAGAACATTCTTCGAAACTGCTCACAACTGTGAACTTTGAAAGAATGATTTCCCGACAAGGCAGACCATTCTACTTGACCACTACTCATAGTGACTTCCAAGAAGAATGAATGTCCTAGACCATTTCCCCACACTGGACACAAGGGGAGTCATTTTATATGGTACATCATCAATCTATAAAACCATTTTCATTATGAAAATGACTATCCAATATGGACCATTTTCCGAACTAGAAAATTCCTATCCGTCAAAAATATCAAACCAATTTCCTAACTAGAATGGAACTGCTAATCTTGGACAATTTTTCGAACTGAAAAAAATGACTATCCATAAATCAATAACACATCAGTGTTCCCTCCCAACCTGGGATTAATATCTTCCTTTTTCAATAAGGAAGTCGTCTCCACGAGCCCTGACTTGTTTATTAAGTACACAAACTTTTTAAACTTGGACAGAGGCTTTACCAAAATGTTTGCTATCTTCTCATCTGTGGAGATATATTGGAAAACCACTTCTCTTTTCTGAACTTCATCATGGAGAATGTAATGCTTGATATCAATGTACTTTGGTCTGTCATGGAACACTGGTTTTCTTTGAAGGCTTCACATAGATATTATAATTGCAATATATCATGGTCGAATTCAACACTTTTGTTTCCTGCTAGCTAATGACATTGTGGAAAGACTCAAACTGAAACATATCCAAGTAGCACTTCTTCTGTCATCATGATATTTTTCCATGGATAAACACTCCATCATCCTAGACTTCTGAGTTACTATTATGATACACTATCTATGTGATAGAAAGTTTTCAGCATGCTTCTGTTGTATATGAGATACTCTGCATCAAGTTGTTTGAATCCATACAAGGTCTTCTTAAAAATACACACATGGGTATCTTTATGGTATAAGATTCTTTCTCACATACTTTATTCGGAAGAAAAATATTTTACATGTAAATTCCAATACATGGATACTATAAGAGGTATATCTGGAACAATTTGTTCTCATAGTCTTCTCCCTCCTTCTAGAAGAACCTCTAAATATTGCAATGCTTCCATTCATAAGATTTTTTCACAAAGTCATTTATCATAACTTCCATTTCTTATACTCGATTGTTTCTTAGTGAGTTCAAACCAAGTTGGTAGTGTTTGTGATTTTCAGTATAATAATTGGTTGTCCTGGCTTTTTATTTCTCTCTTGGAATCTTCATGTTCTTCCTCATGTTTCTCTTTAACTCTTGGATCCATGGAGTCTTCTATAGATTCCATGCCCTGAAGAATCCAACTTCTTCCTTTCATCATAGGATCATGGATGTATATGGACAACTAAGGATACTTTAAGGATTCTTTTCAAAGAATACTTCTTCTAAAGTCCAACTGAACACATTTTTTTTTCATGGCTGCTACTTTCAATGGGAACGTGGATAGATAGTTCATAATACTCAATGGATCATATTATTTAGGATTAGCTCCCTACTCATCCTTGCTTCATGCTATTCTTTTGGAATTATATAATCATCTCCCTCCATCTAAGATAGTCCATCCTTCCATCTGCATTCTTGTTTCCTTCTGCAAGGTATCACATGTCTTTTTCTATTTTCCTATGTTTTGACTTCTTTTGGGTCTCTTCAGGCTTGATTCTGGTTTCATCTTATATGGCAATTGTTACTTATATAATATCTCCCACATGAATTTTTACCAAATATTTTTAACATACTTCATATTTTCATGTGTATTGCTTGACTTGTATTCATTGTAATAACAATCCTTATCCTTTTATTCTTCCATAGGTATTGTTTCCCTTGAACATATTTTCTTTTAATAAATAGATATACATGATATGTGAAGGAAATATGTAAACATGATATATACAAGGGATTTGAAGAATATTGTTACCTTGACTTAGAATAAGAAGTCAGTTTTATCCTCCTTGACTTTCTTTGAGGGTTCCCTTTCTTTGACAACTGTTGCTTTGTTTGTTTCCTTCCCTTTCTTTAACTCGGGACAATGGTTCTTGTAGTGACCATATTTTCAACAGTTGAAGCATTATATCTTTGACATATCCTTTTCTTTATTTGATTTCTTCCTTGAGAAAAACTTCTTATTATTCCTGAAATTCTTGAACTTTGTTGTGAAAGTTTGATTGTCGTATTTATTTTGGGATATCTCTTTGTGTTAATCCTTGATTCTTCTTTCTCACAACAAGTCCAAAATTATTCAAATGTGGGATAATCCTTTCTTGGGAATACCATTGAGTACTATATTTACCAGTTCCTTCTCTGAAATTATTTTTTCTATAGCTTGTAGTTGATCTTTTAGCTGAGAGATTCTCATAAGGTATGATGTTATGATGTCATCATCATTCATTTTCATGTCACAAAGCTCATTCTTCAGACTCATTACTTGTTCAATGTTTCTGACTGAGAAGAGGTTAGTTAGGGCATTATACATCTTCTTAGATGAGTCAATATGAGAGATGTAGGGTATCAAGTGGTATTTTATAGAGTCCACTATGATACTCATGAAATTGATGTCATTGTCTTTGAACTTCTCCATAACTGCAACGTTATGAGATTTCTTCTCTTTTCCTTCTTCAAACTGTGGTTCAACGATCTTTCCTTTCATGATATCCAACACTTTGTTCTTGGAAAGGATGAGATCAATCCTTGTCTTCCATGCTTTGAAGTTATAAGTCCCTTATAACTTGTTTTTTGACTTCATAGAGTAGGTCATGACTTCTTTGACTTGGTCAACCTTTGACTTTGACCAAAAACTCAAACTTGATGCCTTAGCTTGATGAGAGTACCAGGAGGTGCACTAGGTTAGGGTGCACTAGGATATCCAAAAATTATGTTAATGTCTTCACTTAAGGTGCCTCAACAAGAGGGTTAGTGTTGTGTTGTTGCAACAAAAACTTTGACCACAACTGCAACTGTAAATGACAAAATCCTCCCAATCTATCTTCCTGTGGTTAGACTTTTTGAAGATAGTGTAGGCCCATAAACTGTTAGAAATAATAGGTGTGTTTGTTTAACCATAGACAATATAGAAATATTGTCACCCAACCATAGGCCTAAGCCACAACTGAGCACCTTAACCTTGACAAAGAATAATTCCAAAATAAAACCATAGCCATAATAGCCAATCAAGGTAGCGTATCACTCTCCAGAGTTAGCATACCAAGAAGAAAGTCCAAACCATAACCAAGAGAGAGTCCAAGACTGAAACCAAAAATACAAGTTGTCGTAGCTGCAACTACAACTACTCTCCATACTTGCGCACAACTAAATTTCTGCAGTTGGGAGCTATGTGTGTCAAATGATCTCTGGCATCCTGTATTTATACTTCTCCTCAGCTGTCTTGGCCGACTTCTCATTATGGAGGCTAAAAAAATCAATATTAAATGTTTCCTTTAGTAAATTTTTCTTCTAGGGTTATGTCCAATGATTTAGGGTTTCTTCTTCATTCCCAGAATATTCTATTCTTGTCAGGGTTACACGTGGAGGTTAATACCTCCCAAAAATACCATAATATCAACATAATTGACACTTAGCATATGTTTCTTGGGTGGTCTATTCACCTTCCAATTAGTTGGTATCCATTGGGGGTGCATGTCTTGGGGTGACTACTAACAATGTCACTGAATATAGTGCAGTTATTGATCTTTTGTGAGATGCATTATCACAAGACATCAATTTCCTTCATGTGTTCCCGGATTCATAGTTAGTGGTCTCATATTTGAATGGTTTGTATCGAGTATGTGATCCAATGTTTTTATCACCTTTCCTTAGGGTACATATTATAGAATATTCATTTGATTTTATTACTTATGAGCATGTTCCTAGGAGATCTAATGAACTAGCTAATGCCTACACTAATTATATATTATATTGGCATTTACATCACCAATAAAATAATCACACATTCACATGTAAATATTTTCATTTGAAAGAGAAACACATAAAATGTATATAAAACATATATATATATATATATATATATCAAAAAGAGATCCATAAGTACAAAATGTGGGGCCTCTAGCCCTTGAATGTCATATAATGCCATATAAGTACAAAAATCATGCTATGAGCACATAATGTATCTAGGCATGAGGCCACTGAACTCTATCATAACAAGCTATGAGGTTGGCCAAATGTCGAAATAGTTTAACCCATGGTCTAGGTATCCCCATGACATGATGTTCCATGCCTATGGGGAGGTCATCAATAGTATCCATAGGCACGTTGCGAGTGAGAGCCTAAAATTTCATGCCCACATTGCACAAGGTCATAGATGTATCATTACTAGGACCTACCTCCTCTCTTCCTTTTCGGTTATGTCGTGGGACATTATCCGGCCTCACAGGTGCTCTATATACATAAACATTAAATCACTTTTTAGTATGTTGGATCTCTCAAAAAGATAGATCTTTTTACTTTTCCATGTATATATATTATATATTTAAAATAACAACTTGCCTATATACCGTGGCTTGCCCTCAGGAAGGATGATGATGTCAGGATCATTAGGAAAATTGATTCCCACATAGGACTAATCCCCGATGAAGGGATTTTGTTTCTCCCACTAGATAAAGAAGTCATCATCATATGGGTTGGACATTTTCCCATTTCCTAGTCAAGAAATTAGCTCGATCCATCAAATCATGGCTATCCATTGTCTCAAATTTCCTTGTATATATTCCCTCGAGATCATCATGGGAACCTGCTCAAAGAACAAGGTTCATAGGACACTATAGAAGAAAAATTTCTTGGTATTCCTGAGTTTGCAATCAGTAAGTTGTGATTTTCATGTAGTTGAGAATTTTTGTACTACAATCAAACATCACGGTTCTGAAGCATTTGACCCCATGTTGCATTTGTGCCCAAGATTCCAAGTGTAAAGATTTGGATCCTATGATCTGAACCATAGTATAAAGGATGAATCGGAGGCTCAGATTGGTTATTTGTTTAATGGGAACCTGAGATCCACTTTTCTTAGTTTTGACATCACAATACTCATTAATGTATTCATTGATACTTTGCCCACTTTCTCCACGAGTTTGGAAGTTTGGAACTTCCCCTCTCATGGACAAACCTATAATGAAGTAAATATCTTCCACAGTGATTGTCAATGATTTTCCCACCAACATAAACACTTCATCATTAGGGTCCTAACAGTCAATCAAGAGATTCAATAACATCCTTTGGGCCCTCATGCCTCCAATCTGAAAAAAATTATACATGCAACATGCATGTAGATCTTTTTTGGCATTATCATCATAAAAAAATACTTGATCCACCTCTTCATGTTCACGTTCTCACCGTGTTAAGAACCAAATATCAATATAGCATAGAAAAACCTCAAAATAAGTACTCAATGCCTTGAAAAAGAGAGAAATTTAGATACTAAGCTTCTTCGAGGAGGAAACCTCCTTATTCCCACATAAATGTACAATTACAAGATGATTCCACTGCTTGAACCTTAGATTTTTATTTTAGATAAGAAGTGATGGAAGGAGAGTGGTATCCATAGAGTGCCATAAATGTTGTCATCTTTGTTGCAGTATGAAAGGAAGTGTTATACCACCATTCTGCCAAGGGTAACCATTTGAACCATTGTGTTTGTTTATCAGAGACAAAGCAACGAAGGTAGCCTTCCAGACATTTGTTCACTATCTCGGTTTGTCCATCAGATTGAGGATTATAAGATGATTTATGAGCCAATTGAGTACCCAAACAAGAAAATAATTCTGTCAAAAAATGTCCAGTGAAGATGGGATCTCTATCACTTACAATAATCTTTGGGTTGCCATGTAGATTTTGAATTGTCTCCATGAATGCAGTGGAAACTGTACTAGCTTTGAAGGGATGAGAGAGTGAACAAAAGTGCGTGTACTTGGTCATTCTATCAACAATCACCATGATAACACTCTTTCCTTCAGACTTCGGTAACCCTATGATGAAATCCATGGAAACCTCCTCCCAATGATGAATTGGGATGGCTAATGGTTGTAAAATACCTGGGGTCTTAATTGTTTCCACGTTATTTTGTTGGCAAACCAAACATTGTGCCACAAACCTTTGAACATAATTTTTAAGGTCACCCCAAAAACATTCCTTCTTGACCCTATGGTAGGTTTTCAAAAATCGTGAGTGCCCTCCTACTGGAGAGGTGTGCAATTTAAATAGTACCTTTTGTTTGAGTTGGGAGTTCTTACATAAATATAAGCGATATTTGTACCATAGTGAATCATTTTTCCATGTAAATATATCTGATGAACTGGAATCATGTTGCAACCTTTGAATGAGAGTCCACACTTTTTCATCATTCTTCCATTCATCCCTTGCTTCTATTATCCAATCAGGTTGGATGATAGAGATAGCATAGAGAAAGGCCTCAACATCTTCATCCTTTCTTGAGAGTG
>ML812325.1:86586-101149 GCA_009831015.1 Picea engelmannii
ATCAATCAAGTGCTCATCTGGAATATTTGTTACCTTTATATTCAATCTTTGGAAGTTCTCAATGTGCTCTGTAACTGAACCCTTTTGCTTGATATTTATCAATTGGCTAAAGAAGGTATTGCTCCTTGTATCCTCATAGTGTGGTATCAATTCTTCCGTGAAAATTGTCCAAGTGACATGTAATTTGCAAGAAAAAAGCCATTGATACCATACAAATTGATTGGGTTCTAAATATAAAGAAGCAATTCATACCTTTTGTGTATGTGGCACATTATGTAGATCAAATAATTTCTCCATCTGAAGTATCCATGTGATTGGGTCCTTGCCATCAAACTTCCTCATATCAATCTTAGGAACATGGTTGGTCTTCAACCCAAAGTTGGAGTTTCTCCATTCTTGATTCATCTTCCTTGATTTCTCATCATGAACTTCATGGGACTCATTTTCAGTTGTAGGTGTCCTCTCTATAGGAATTTTTTCATTCCTTCCATGATCTCCCTTTTTAAACTATCCATCATAGTATCCATTATCGCCTCCAATTTAGCTTCAATTGAATCCATCATCCCTTGTAGTTCATCTTTTGTTATTGTCTTATTTTGTAATTCATTTATGTCCCTACACATTTCTTCACCTTAATCAAGATTCCAAGTAGGACTTTCTGGAGGCTTATTTGGTGTAGAAGTTCCCGTTTTGGGTGGCATGTTGGCCAAGTATCACTTTTGATCCTTGATTTTGAGGTGGTTATTCTAGACAATCTTTCTTTTGTTGTATCTCCAAATTTTCAGCCCGTCTAGGTATGAAAATTTCTTTTTTGTAGTTCTCTAATACTTCTTCTCTGCAATGCCATAGGTCTGATCAAAATTGGATGTGCCAAGTGGAATTTACGGTAACTTCCCCACAACTTGCTGATTTTTGTCCTTTCCAGGATATTTCACTTGTATAGCGTGCCCTGCACAAAATAATTGATATACATATCTGAAACTCATACCATAAATACTATGGACTGTCCACTATCCAATGCAATTAGTCTCACTCAATTTGGATACTCTAGGAAGAAGTTATTATATTTTTACCTGGAACACCTTCTTGAGACTAGTCGATAGCACTAGTTAGATACCCTATCTTCCATAGGGTGTATCTACAAATGTAAGATGACCCGGAAGCTGAAAGTTTTACCAGGGATACCTTGCTAATTTCTATGAATATCCTCTAGAGTTTAGGGTCTGAAACGTTACAGAATATTTTTTATAGAGAAAATTTCGCAATGGCTCAGTTCAGGACGATTCCATAACCCTATATTTCATAGGTTGTATCCCCAAAAGTGTAAAAGCATCAGTAGCTGAAATTTTAACCCAACGTACCTTGATCTGTCTACTAAATATCCTCCAAGCCGATCCTTCTAAAACATTTTATAAAAAAATTTATAGTGAAAATTCCAAGGTGTCTCGGATGTAGCAGTGAAACCCCAAGACCTTGAGCTCTGATACCATATGTTAAGAACCAAATATCAATATAGCATAGAAAAACCTCATAATATGTACTCAAATCCTTGAAAAAGAGAGAAATTCAGACAATAATCCTCTTCGAGGGGGAACCTCCTTATGCCCACATAAATGTACAATTACAAGATGATTCCAAATGAAAACGTCTCCTTGGTATATATAGGAGGCTAGGAGGTATAATTACAACTAATGGAATAATGCTGACATAAATAAAATAACATTACTAATGTAATATGCTCCAATTAATGGGTAATGAGCCATTATTTAGGTCTTAACACACCGGTGGAAAAACATCTTTCCTAAATTCCAACAAAATTTTGAGTTAGCATTTCTTTTTCAAAAATGTTCCCGGGCATCCGCGACCTCTAGTTTCAATAGTTGTGGATAACCATGACTGATACTTCTACCAGCTACAAATATCCGTTGGTTTCCTTAAGGTAGACTATGGATATGCAATGTCAATTTTCATAAGGGAGGCTTAAGCCCCATTTATTCATGAAAATGAATGAATAAAGAAATAGAATTGCAAGTCAATATGTGGGTACTTACTTGGTATAGGTGGAAAAGGTTTTCGTTGCTCCACGATCCGTGAATATTAGTTGTGATTTCAAGGGTTTTGTGTCACTTTGGTTGAGTTTTGGGTAAAATGGTAAAATTGACTTGGTAAATGGGTAAATAATCCAATATTTATTAAATTATAAAAACCCACTTCCTATATTTTCGATAATTTTTCCAAAATTTCAACTAATGGTAAGTCCCTTGTAGTTTTGTGAATATTTTGGCAGGTCTTAGGCTATACTTTGAATGATTTTTGGTTTCTTCCCGTCGATTGGCCGAGTCTTTTACAAGACTCTGGACATGTAATGTTCTCATAACCGGCATTTAGGATAGGGTGCATTCACCTAAACTTTTGCATTATATGTTGCCATTTCTTCTTAAACCTAGGGTCGACCCCATTAACAAGCGATGAAACCTTCTCCTTTTCTCAAAATAATAATTTATGTTGATTGTAGAGCCTACCTTCCATGAGCACTCTATTTTAGAATCCCTTTGTATTTTGGCTCTCATTTTGCAAGTTTTCTTTTAGGCTTAGTAGTCCTGTTTATCCCCGCCGTGAGTTTGCGTTCGAACTTCATTCTCCTTACTCACCCTTTTTCTTGCCATTATCCACGACAATCCATTCCTTATATTGTACTCACAGCGGCATTACAAATTCCATAGTTGAGAATTTTTTAGACTCCTTAAAATTGAAATATTGTCGAGTGACCTTGTTCCCTTCACTCTTGTTAAATGGACCTGAAGGAACGTTTGTTCAACACAAGTTTACCACTTTTTCAGACTAAATAAACTAATTATGAAAAAGGTATACTCTAGTCTATGTTCTAGAAGAGTTATCCTCGATTTTGTTTTACACTTTTTTGGGTTGAGGAGTCTAAATTTATGAAATAGGAAAATGGAGTCCATAGTTAAGATCTTTTCAGACTCCTTAAATATGAAAATATGGTTGAGTGATCTTGCCTCTTTCACACTTGTAAAATTGATTTGAAAGGACTTCTTTTCGATATAATTTTAACCCTTTTTTGGAACGAACGAACTATTTACAAAAAATGAATACTTTGGTCCAATATTGGCCAGAAGAGTTCTCCTTCGTGTTATTTTACTCTTTTTTGGACCCTAGAGACTGTTATAACCCTAATTTGCACCAGACATGCTTACTTTGTATCAGGCCATCTCATTTTCCTTCTTTTCCAAGCCACTACTGAAGATCTCTTCTTAAAAACACATTTTTTAAAGGAACACGCTAGTTGACCCACTACAGCCCGTGTGTACACGCTATCTGGCCCATTATAGCCCGTGTGTACCTACAAAAGCATGAAAAATGGAAAGTTGTTGACGGAAAACACAGTTTTGGGTAAGTTAACTAAACCTTTCGACCATGCGTGGCCAGTCACTCAACCAAATACCTAGCTCCTTCTAGCCTATAAAAGAAGGGGTAGGGATCCCATTTGAAAGGAGGAAAATCATAGTAAAGAAACTCTCCCGAATTAGCATTCCCCTTGCCTCAACCTTTTGCAACTATTGTGTGAAGAGAAGCATATACAGAAGTAGTTGGAGCACAGTTGAAGAGGAGCCCAGGAACGGATTCAAGGAGCAGTGGTCGATGTCACTATTGTAAGGTATTCTTGTGAGATTAATAAAAGAATTACTTTTCCCGTCCCACCAGATGAGGTTTCTATTGTTTGAATATTGATTATATGTTGATTTAATCTCTAACCCATTAGTTCATAGATCAAATGCATGTGGAGTTCTTCATTTTTCTTTTGTGAATGCAGGTCAACATTGGGAGGAGAGTTGCAATCGAGGAGCGACCAAGCGTGAAAAAAGATCGACATCGAACACGAAAATAAGGTAAGCCAATTTGATCTTTTAAATCTTGTATTTGCATATGAACAATGGGGTTTAGGCAGGGGATGATGGTAGAAAGTAGGAAGCTTTAGGTGATTTTTGCATGCATGATAAAACCCTTAGTGCTAGTTTGTAGGAGGGATTTCCCACCCACAATGGAATTGGCGACCATACTGGGGATCTCTCGGGTTTTCTGTGGATACTTTTTTGGTAGTTTTAAATTGGTTTCACCACCTTTTTTATGAGTTTCTACAAGAGTCTGAGCTAGTAGGGATTCTGGTCCTCCATACCAGTATTCCCTGCTTTCTTTGCTTAGCTTCTTTCTATTTTTCGGAAGTCACAAAGGTAGACCTGACCTCTATAAGGCCTGCATGCATGTACCCATGCCCTACCTCCACACAGCCCGCGTGCACACGATAGTTGATGAAGTGTCAGTCGTGTGTTTGAGTTCATAATTTTTTTTTTTTAAGGAGAGGCAATCATCCTCTCCCCTGTTAGAAGTAATAATTTTTAGGGGTTTTCTAGATCTCATTCTGGTCTCTGTTTTTGTAGTTTGTAGCTTAGGTACCACCTCATATTGGTCATGTTCTATCAAATTTTCCTTGAATTCTTTTTCTTTTCTGTCAAAGTAAGTTTCTGAGTCTTCAAGGGACTCTGGTTCTCAATACCAGTAGTCTTTGTCAGTGTTTTATTGCTTGTTTTTTCATTTTTGAAGAATTGCAGAAGTACACGTGGATTGTATAAGGTCTGCATGCGTGTACATGCGTTATGACCTTACACAGCTCGCATGCACACGCTGGTTGTTGAACTGTTAGCAACATGTCTGTTGAGAAAATTTTTGTTTAAGGAGAGGCAATCATCCTCTTCCTTATCAAGACTTATACCTCTCAGGGATTGCCTTGATTTAATCTTGGTCTTTATCATAGCAGTCGACAACTTAGGTCTGATTACAACAATAGCTTTCTTTTTCATTAAAAAGTTTTCCTCAAAATTTTTTCTTTCATAGGGTTTTTAGACAAGTGTGAGAGTCTGCTTTAATCAATTTGTGTGTTATTGTCAGTACCTCTTTCTGATCTACGCTTAGGCCAGAATTTTTATTGGTCTTTACTTGTCATCATTTTTTCTTTTTTCTTTGCAAGGATTAAATAAAAAAAATAAAAAAAAACTCTTCTATTTCTTGGTTTGGTTAAGTAGTTGTTGGTTTGCATCAATAACTAGGAAAAAAAATTATTTCATAAGTTCTTGGTTGTTTACTTAGGACAATAAGTAGCTCGTAGTTGAGTGAAATATTGTTTTGAGTGTGTTGTTCAAAGATCTTAGAAAAAAATTTAGTTTGAAAAGTTGAATAAAAATTTAGTCAAGGAGAAGTTATTTTGTTTCCAGATTTTTGTGTATCTTTTCTTTCATTTTTTAAAACATCACTAGTTTCACTTTCATAACCTTTGACTTAAGACAAGCCATAAAAAATTAACGACTAATTAAAATCAAATATACTTTATGTTTGTAGGGTCCATCCACTAGTCTAGGCTAGAGCCTTGATATAGGTTGGAGAGGAAACTCTTTAAAGCTACAAAACATACATAAGAGTCTATGCTAGGGAGTGTTAAAAGTCTAGTATCATGAAAGTTATCCGAGACCCCCCTCTAAAATAGGGGCTAAACATGAGGTCATGTGCGAAAAGGTAGCGGAGATAACCCCTCCAAAGCCGGACCAAGCGTAGTGGGGAACGCATATAGAGGACTTATCTTGGGATTCTGTTGATCTCATTTGCCACGAAGCTTCGTGGGTCTCGAATCCGTTCGAGGTCCTCAGTCGTCTTATGGAACACTTGATTTTGATACCCTTGATAGGTTTTGGGCTTGCTACCCTGCTCATTGCAGTCCACCCGACTATCGACTGTACCCGCCTGGTGATTGTTCATGAGCTGGCAACCTAGTTGCCTTTATTTTAGGGACTTACATAGGTGACCGCGGGGGTATACCACAATACCTGGGGAACACATAAGGACACACTTTTCAGCGTACACCTAGAGGGTGCTTTCGTATTCGAGTTGCACTTGCACCGGTAAATTGCTCTAGTGTTGGTTGGTGTAACTGTTCTTCCAACTAGTTAGTCGTTTTCTTGATTTTCCTTTAGGAACTTTTAGTGTGTGCTCTGTGCTCCCTAGTTTTCCATAGTAAGTTAGTCAGTCATGGATTTGGGTCTCTGACATAGGGTGGTAGAATGCCCACTCTTTTGGTTGAGAGGACTTTTCAGTCTTCTACTTAGAAACGTGGAGCCGCCTCTTTATAGGCATTGTTTTGATAACATTGGTTCTTCAGAGTCAGTGTGTGAGACTTTTACAGATTTGAATGATCCCACAAGGGGAGAACCTCTGCATAATATCTTCATGGATAAATTTACACCAACCAAGGAACCCCTTCGCAAGGGGGTTCTTTTGCTTTTCCTTTCTTTAGAAATGTTTGTGTCCCTTTGATGGCCACTTTGTACATTCTTGGGTTGAATGTGGGACTACCGGTTTGGTTGGGTACCATTCCAAATGTCCTGAATTCTCTTGATGCTTCTCAGTTAAGCACCTTAAGTCATGGGCACCCTGTTGATGTTTCGTCATCAGCAAAGTCTTCTCCTCCTCCTTCTCCTGCCTCTGGTGAAAGTACAGTTACTAGTAACCGAAAGTCTAAACGAAATAGAAAGAGGAATAATAGGAAGAAGAAATCACCAACCTCTACGAGTCATGTTGGAGATAGGTCCTCAGCCTCCGCAAGTCATGTTGAATACCAACACCCAACTTCTACAAGTCACGCTGGGGGAAAGCACCCAACCCCTGCCAGTTATGTTGGGGGAAAAATTCTAGTCCCTTCTAGTCATACTGGCAATAGGTCTATAGCCTCTGCGAGTCATGTTATTGACCCATCACCAACCTCTACAAGTCATGTTGGAGATGTGCAACCAGCCATTGCTATTCATGTTGGGGGTATCGATTCTATTGAGAAACTTATACGGATAGGATGTAATCCTAAGTTCCCTTGTAAGCTTTGCAAGGGAGATCACCTTAATCATTTGTGCCTTGGCCTTCCAGAGGTTCGAATATTGTGGTCCATGTCTGTAAGATCTTATGATTCTAAGTCTTCTGAGGTTTCCTCACAGTATTTTCAACCTTTGGTTGCAAAAGTGGTCATGTCGATGCAGTCATCGGCTAATCCCACTCCTATTTTGGGGGGTGAGGTTCCTTTATACCATGTATTCTCGCAGCCTATTCAACCATTGGTTGCAAAAGTGGTCATGCCGATGCAGTCATCAGCTAATCCCACTCCTCTTTTGAGGTGTGAGGTGCCTTTAAACCATGTAGTCTCACAACCTATTCAACCATTGGTTGTGAAAGTGGTCATGTTGATGCAGTCATCGGCTAATACCACTCCTCTTTTGGGTGGTGAGGTGCCTTTAGACCATGTAGTCTCGTATCCTATTCAACCATTGGTTGCGAAAGTGGTCATGCCGATGCAACCATCGGCTAATCGCACTCCTCTTATGGGGGGTGAGGTTCCTTTAGACCATGTAGTCTCGCATCCTATTCAGCCATTGGTTGTAAAAGTGGTCATGTCGATGTAGCCATCAAATGATCCCACTCTTTTTTTGGGGAGTGGCGTGTCTACCGACTATGTTTTTAGCATTTTCGGTTCAGTATTTTTAGAAAAAGGGGGCATTCCACTCATTCTGAGCACACCCCCTCCAAGCCCTAGGATGGTTTCCTTTGATTGTAATGACCTTGTTGAGCCTCATATTCCTTCCTCCGCACCCTTTAAAATAAGGGTTGAAGTTAATTCAACAAACATTTATCGATGTATTGTGGATGAAGGAGCCTCGGCAAGTATTTTATCCTCCTTGGTTTTGAAAGTCTTAGGTTCTCCTAAGCTTGTGTCTTCTTCACATGAGTTGTTGGCTTTTGACAAACATCTTAGTGAATATTTGGGGGTTCTTCCTTAGTTGCCTATCTCATTAGGTGGGAAGATTTTCCGTGTCGATGTTATAGTGGTGTAAGGCTCGTTAGATTTTAATATGCTTCTCAGGCATGATTATGTATATGCTATGAACGTTGTGGTATTTATGCTCTTCTGGGTGATGCATTTCCCTCACAATGGCAACATTTTCACTATTGACTAGCTGGCATCTAATAATCACCATCCTAATTGAGCGTTAGTTCAGGCTTCCCCTTTATATGTTCCTAGTGTTCGTGTAGACTCCACCCCGCCACGGGTTAATTATGTGGCATCTTATCCTCGGTGTTCAATTGCTTCTGAGAAGGAACCTATGCAATAATGTTTTCCCTCTCGAGACTTGGTCTCAAAAATTGATCCATTGGTTTATCTAATGGGGGCATGGGAACCCTTGCTTCCCTCTCTTGGTCCAAGTGGGCTTGAGTATCCTTCTGAGTCTGATCTCATTGTTTGTAGATCCTCAAGACCTCGTGCTCATGATTATTCACTGATAGAATCTGCTAGTCCTGGCCAGACCCTCCATCGTCATATGGAGTATGGTCAGTTTACTTCAACCTTTTGGGACTGTCGACCCTCGTTTGCGTGATTTCTTGGATTTTGAATTTCCTTCAGATGAGGCTATCCTTGAAGCCATGACTATAGATTCTATACCATGGGAGGACTTACACCATGGTTTTTGTTTTCTTCCCTTATGGGAGACTTCTCAAGTTGACTATCGAAGAGACTCTTGGTTTGAGCCTAGCAGTGGGCTCTACCTGAACCAGTTTCATACATGAGTCATACCCCTCAGGGGTCTTATTTTAATCCCTCTTCAGACCCTCTAAACCTGGAAATATTATTGAGCGATCTTGTTGACCTTCATGCTCGCTAAACTGAAATTTGAAGTCACGTTTGTCCGGCAGTATTTTACCCATTTTTCGGTTCGGATGGTCAACTATACGAACAAAGGTATACTCTAGGAGCTTCAGTTCCCTAGAAGAGTATTCTCAGGTATGATTTAAACCCTTTTTCGGGCTTGAGGGACTAAATTTATGAAAAAGGACCCTAGTTAAGCTCTTTTCAGAATCCCTAAAATTGAAAAGATCATCGAGTGACCTTATTCTTTCACACTTGTTAAAATGGTCCAGAAGAACATTCCTGATGGAGTCCATAGTTAATCTTTTTTCAGACTCCTTAAAAATGAAAAAAATGTCGAGTGATCTTGTCTTTATCACACTTGTTAAAATGGTTCTGAGTATACGTCTTTTCAGTGCTCATTTACCCCTTTTTCGAACCGACTATACTACCTTTGAAAAAGGTACCCCTGCGGAGTCTCCTTTTATGCTTTTTCAGACTCTCTAAATATGAAAAACCATTGAGCTTACCTTCTCTGGGATCATTAAAATTACATTGAAGGACGTTACCATTGTGTGTATTATTAATCACATTTGCATACCTGCATCTTTGGCCTAATATAGGCTCCATGTTTCTATAAACTCAACCATCTGAAGCATGCCTTATACTCAAGCCTTGTAGCACTTTGCCTCTGCATCTTGACACCTTGGCCCATGGATGATTTTTCCCGAGTGTCCTTTTCCTGCATATTTCCCTTTTCTTAGAGCATCCATGTGTTCCTTGCACTTGGAACTAGTATGTCTACGACACTCAATCCTCCTTTGTAATGTAGCATTCTTTCATTCTTTTTCAAAAACAAAAAGACAAAAAAAATAAAATATACCGCAAAAAGAGGAATGGAAAAGTTTTTTCTTTTTATTAGCAGCACAATGAGTTTCCCTTGGACAAAGCACATCCTTTCATTTGTTTGTCAAGCCTTGGAATTTAATATGACCTTAGGAAGTTGTTCTTGCTACATAGAGTTGTGTCCTCCTCCATTTGGTTATTCTTCCAGACATATGGAGAGTTTGCTTTGCCTCTTGCATCGTGAGCTTGTGTAAACATCATGCTACCTGAGTCTCATATTTTGTTGTGCTATTGTCCAAGGGAAGTTTTTACCAAGCTTGAGTTAGCCTCTCTGCAATTTGTCTCTTACACTCATGTCCAACCATCCCGAAAGTCCAATCAAGTCTTTGTTTGAAATAAATGAAGCCTTTAGCCTGATCAAGATTTTCTAGTCTGCTCCTGACAAGCCGTCGAATTCCTATGGGTAGTGAAGTCGTACACGCATATTTACACTCCTACTCGAGTTGTGAAGATTTTGAAGTTGTGGCTCGAGATCTAAAGGCCTCATCTCCAACCATCATGCCTTATTAGCTTCTGAAGATGGATACTATACATGCATATCTTTTTTATTTCGAGATGTAGATCCACTATGTATTGCTCACGACTACACTTTATATAGTTATATGACATGGATATGCAGTGTATTTGATTGGTAACCATAATTTTATTTCATTTCAAGCATCTGTATGCCTGCCTCGGTGAGAAAATTTTTATTTTGCAGATGGGACCTCCCGCATTCTAGTCCCTGGGCTCACTAGTTTGGTACGTTGATAAAGATTGATAATGTATTTTGGCCATCAGATTCTCTTCTGACATCACATATTAGGGGGCATCTTTTAGAACCCTAATTTGCACTAGACATGCTTACCTGGCATCAAGCCATCTCATTTTCCTTCTTTTCCCAACCATTAGTAAACATCTCTTCTTAAAAACACATTTTTTAAAGGCACACGCTAGCTGACCCAATACATCCCGCGTGTACACTCTAGTTGACCCACTACAACCCATGTGTACACTCTATCTATCCCATTACAACACGCGTGAACCTACAAAAGCATGAAAAATGGAAAGTTGCTCACGGAACACACAGTTTTGGGTAAGTTAACTAAACCTTTTGACCATGCATGGCCAGTCACTTGACGAAATACCTAGCTCCTTCTAGCCTATAAAAGAAGGGGTAGGGGTCCCATTTGAAAGGAGGAAAATCACAGTAAAGAAACTCTACCCAAATTAGCATTCCCCTTGCCTCAACCTTTTGCAACTATTGTGTGACGAGAAGCATATACAGAAGTAGTTGGAGCACAGTTGAAGAGGAGCCCAAGACCAAATTCGAGGAGCAGTGGTTGATCTCACTATTGTAAGGTATTCTTGTGAGATTAATAAAAGAAGTACTTTTCCCATCCCACCAGATAAGGTTTCTATTGTTTGAATATTGATTACATGTTGATTTAATCTCTAACCCATTAGTTCATAGATCAAATGCATGTGGAGTTCTTCGTTTGTATTTTGTGAATGCAGGTCAGCATTGGGAGGAGAGTTGCAGTCGAGGAGTGACCGAGCGTGAAAAAGGATCGACATTGAACACGAAAATAAGGTAATCCAACTTGATATTTTAAACTTTGTATTTGCATATGAACAATGGGGTTTAGGCAGGGGATGATGGTAGAAAGTAGGAATCTTTACATCATTTTTTCATGCATGATAAGACCGTTAGTGGTAGTCCGCAAGAGGGATTTCCCACCCACAATAGAGACTAAAATTATGAAAAATCCCACCATAGGAGGTTTACTTCCTAAATTTTAGTTTCAATTGCATTACATATTGACTGCTCACACTTTTAGGCTTAATTTCAGTTTCAACATGATATTGTTGAACCAATTACCTATGTGTTCCTATCAGTTCCTAGACTTGCAATTTATGCCTTTGAGACTTGACACCTTATCCCTGGAGGAAACATACCTTGAGTGTCCTCATTCTGTACATGCTTTCCTTGTATTTAGCATAGGTATGTTCCTTGCGCCCTGGAACTATTTTTCTTGTCAGTAACACTCGTTTCCTCCAATGAACTATAACATCATTTTATTCTTTTTTCAGGATGTTATAATATGAAAAAGACAAAAAAAAAAAAGAGGGGGGAACACGTCTATCTCTTTTATTGGTAGCATTCTTGTCGCCCTTGAACAAAGAACAATCTTGAGACAATATCTCATCATTTTGGGTCTAGTATGGATTTAGGAGACATTTTCTCATTTTGAGGTTTATCTCCTATGGTTGGTTATTGTTCCAATCATATGCAACATTTCTTGATGCTTCTTGGATCAAAAATGTATCCTAGTTCATAGTCCATGCTGCCTAAGTCACATAATGTGTCGTGCTTCTATTCAAGGGAAAATTTCAACCTGAGTTGGCCATTTCTATAGAAATTATCTGACCTTGCAAGTCAACATTCTAGAGTCAATCTCATCATCACAAGTATTGTCATTTTCATTTGATTTCTTCGAAATATTTGGCCTTCCGCCACCCATTGTGATGGATGATGGAGGATTCCTTAATTCCTTCCTTCTAGTAGATATCTACCCATCGAATTCAACAGATATTTCTCTAGGATAGGGATCTATAGTTGTGTTTGGTACCTTGGGGTTTGTAGTCATTAGTAGAAGGTTCCCTCACTATTGACAGTGGGAATACATCAATGTTCCTTGCTCGATAGATTCTACCAGGTGTTCGATGCCAACTCATTTATTCACAATTATTATATTTTACCATGGTACCTTGACACCCATTATCATCATCATTGGGTTTTATTTCATTTTTTAATAGTATACATCAAAGAACAATAATCAAATGATTTCTCTCTATGTTCGAGTTCAACACATACATAGTGTATACTTTTCCCATGATGTATTGTTGTGAATAATTTAGGTGAAGTATGAGCACCACATATTTTGTGCCCCTTCCCGAATCATATGGTGCCAATTCATAGACATTGATATTGGCAGAGTATCAACTTGTTTATTTTCTTGGTCCCAGATGTCCTATGTTCTTGATTTTGAGACAAAGCTCCACTTTTTATATATTCATGGCTATGATCTACTTTGACATGGATCCACTATGTATTCTTCATGGCCATGCTTGCTACTTCATTTATATCACATGGATCCATTTTTTATTGTTCATGGCCATGGAATATAGCTATATTTCACATTTTCCATGGATCCACAATGTACTTGATTTGGAGGCCACGCTTACATCACTCGTGAACATGGGTATCCTCGACTTGGAAAGAGAACACTCTTTCTTGATATATGTTGATGGTTATTGTTCTTGGATCAGTTGTTCAAGAACCTTCATGGGTATTTCAATGCATCCTCACCTCTCAGAGTTTATAATGTATTTCAGCCATCATTTTTCCCTTCTGAACTCACACATTAGGGGGCATATGTTATAGCACAAAATGACACACTTATGCATTTGTTCCATGGGCTAACCCTTTCCAAAGACTTGCTAGAATTTTTCCCAACTTACCTCATCAAAATCATCTAAAAAACATGTATTTTGCACATATCCATAGGCTCCTTTGGTGCAAAGAAAAAACATATGTGACTTCTCAGTTTTCAACCCACAGATGCCCTAAAAAATAATGAAAAATAAAATAATTCCGAGTTTTCAGGAGGTGTTTTTGGTTGGGCTCATTTCCCAACATCACCTTCCCATACAAAACAAATTCAAATTCCCCCAACCCCTTGGGGAAGATATAAAATCACCATTGAGGGATATAATGAGGTCAAGTATTTTGGTGCAAGGCTATGCTATTGAGATCTAGAAATCTTCCCTATTCCTATTATCCTCTAAGTAATATCCCTCAATCTAGAAACTCCTTTTCCAGTACCTCTTCTTTTCTTATATAGTCATAGGGTGTCTCCTTATTCCTATTTAGACAATCCAAAAATGAGTATTGTGGTTGAGTTTATGCTTTAACGATTCTTGGAGGAACCCGGGAAATTATCTCTAAAGTACTGCCGAAAGTGAGTCAGGTTGTAACTAACCTTCTTATTTATTGTTAATAGAAGAGTTGTTTTTCCCTCCAATATTGTATTCTTTGCAACATTGTATGTCTTTGATTACCATGTTTTCTTTGGATATAATACATGATATGTATATTGTTTGATTGCATAACTACCACGTAGCGGCACACGTCTTGATTATATTTTGTAGGTTGCTTCCAACAAAGGATTAGGAACAGGGATCAACCTCAAACGGGAGATTCAAGGTGCACACTTTATCCTTCTTTCCTTACCTACTCTCTCCTATAAAAAGTAGTTATTCTTTCAGTTTTTCATATTTTTTTGTGAGGGAATATTTCAGTCTTCTCATTATATTCTTGATATGTCATTATTTGACCCAAAGTCATGGGGAGGAAATCCCTTAATCACCCACTTCCCTTATGGGGCTTCAATGATAGGTTGAAAAAGAAGTCGCAGGGGTTTGTAGCTATAGTTTGGCACCTTGGGAAATAAATTCCCAGTAGTTCTCCCACCTTGAGAGAATGCTTACGGTACTAACAACCCACTTCTTCAATATACTATGGGTCTAACAACCCACCTCTTTAGTCTAGTTCCAAATATTTTCGGGTATAGGTACAGGTACGGTAATGGTAGTATGTAAGTATCGTTGGTAGAAGAAGGTGATGGTAATAATAATGATCGAATGATAGCCAAGTGAACTAAATACCCCTAAAATTATGTGCATGTTCCCAACTCAACACTTGTCATGTTAGGAATTACGTGGGCCCACACATGGATTCCCTCATAAGGAGACACATTATTCAACCTAGGGACTTAGGATATACAAAATATCCATACTTTATACTTTATATTTTTAGGAATATTAATAAAATATTCCTTTGGGCTTAAGCCCCTTATCGTATCCGCTTTTTCCCCA
>ML812325.1:101189-112982 GCA_009831015.1 Picea engelmannii
CCCCCCCCCCACCCTCCTTTCCCATTTTTGTGGAGTTTATCCCCCTATACTCTTTTACATCCTTGGTGTGCAACAATGATGTGTTTTCATTAAAATTGAGTGGGATTACATTTAAAAAAAATATTCTTGCTTTCCTTTCATTTTTTGTCTCACTAGCCTAATAATCACACATACATTTTGGCCTCAAAATACATAAATACAAAGGAACTCTATCCCCAAAGTATCCCGGTTCACCAACCTAAATGTAAAATTACATTTGTATTCACAATGGGGTTCTACCTAGGGGTATTACATTCCCCTCCCCATTATTTATGCATTGTCGTTAGTGCATTGCATATGCATGTACAAGAAAAACTTCAAAAGTCTTAGAAAAGATGCGAGTATTATGCCCGCATAGCATCCTCATGTTCCCATATTGCATCCATAGGACTGTAATAGGTCCATTGGACCTTTTCCAATCATATTTCTTTATTCCAGAGTAGCTTGAATTTCCTATCCAATATGCATATCAGCGACACTCAAACTCCTCCTTCTTGTTCCACCTGAATCATATTCCTATCAATTACATTATTAGTATCAGTTAAATACATTTTAAGAAATGACACATGGAATACATTATGAATAGACATTGATGTAGGTAAGGAAAGCATGTATGATACAAGACCAATCCTCTCCAAGATTTCAAATTACCAACAATAACAAGCTGCCAACTTTGAACAATTTCCCAACTTCAGGGAACTTCTCTTGGCATTTACTTTTAAGAACACATGGTCACCCACTTTAGACTCTCTATGAGTTCTACCTTTATCTTGGGCATCCTTTAGATTCTATTTTATTTTCACCATCTTTTTTTCCATTTCCCTAAGTAAATCTTGCCCAACCACTACTCCATATGTTAGGTTGTCCCATCTCACTGGTGTGTTTCACTATCCACCATAAAGTGCCTCAAATGGGATCATCTTTATAGATGCTTGAGACTCATTTTTATAAGAAAACTCCACCAAATGCAATTAATCCTCCCATTTGGATGGTTTATCCATCACATACATCTTTATCGTGTCTTCTATCACTTGATTTACCATTTCTATTTAACATTTGTCTATGGATGATAAGTTGTGCTAAAATTCATATTTTTTCCAAATACCTTGAATAATCCCTTCGAAAAATTTGATGTAAATTTTGGATCTTCGTCAGATATGATTGTATTAGGAAGACCATGTAGCCTAGAAATTTCTCTCATATAAATATCAACTATGTTATATGCCTTTTGAGTGAGCTTCACTGGAACAATGTTGGCAAATTTAGTAAGATTATCGACCACTACCATGAACGAATCATGTTGCATGTTTATTCTGGGTATTTTGGTGATGAAATCCATTGTTAAAAATTCCCATTTCCAATCAGGAATGGGAAATTGTTATAACAAACCATTTGGGTGTCTACTCTTAACCTTGACCTTTTGGCATTCCAAACACCTAGCAATAAAAACAACAACTTCTTTCTTCATCCCTAGCCAATAATATTGTCTCTTGACAGCTGAAATAGTTTTCTAGTAACCTGGGTGTCTAACATAAGGCACATTATTCATTTCTTTTAATATGAGATTTTTCAACTCCTCAAACTTTGGCACATAAATTCTTCTTCTGTACATGAGAATTTTATCCTTTTCTAGCTTACAGTCTTCAATTTTATGTTGTAAATTATGTTTCTGAAAATTTTCCTTTATTTCCATGTACCTTTGATGTGATTTTCCAGCCTCTAAAATTCTGTCCTTCAAATATTATTTGTACATGCTAATGGTTGTAGCATGCATCTCATGCACCCTCCTGCTAATTGCATCAACCACCTTGTTCTCTTTACCTTTGATATTCTTTATATCAAAGTCATATTCACCGAGGAATTCCAACCATCTGCTTTGCCTGGAATTTAAAGTTGGTTATCCAAATAAATATTTTACACCACTATGTTTTTTCCTTAACTCAAATATTTTTTCTATAATGTAGTGCCAATTTCAAATCATGAATAGCATAGTGTTTTTCATGCTATTTTAATTTTCTTGATTCGTATCACACCACATTCCCATTGTGAATAATAACTCCACCAAGTCCTTATTTACATGCATCGGTGCACACTACAAAATATTCATTGGGATCAACAATTCTCAAAATTGGTGCACTGGTCAACAATTATTTCAAGTGTTGGAAACTTCTTTCACAATCCAATTTACACTCAAACTTGACACCCTTCTTTTGCAAGGAAGTGATTTGGTGTTCAATCATCCATGAGGATCCAAGAACACTCACAGATGTCTAGAAGGATCTGGAATGCTCACAAATTTTTAGGAGGATCCATAAATGATAAAAAATCAGCCATCTCAAATGCTCTCTAAAATGCCATCAATGCATAGATATCGGTGATAACTTTCCAATGACGAAAAAATTTCCTCAAACGAAGTTCATATGAAAAAGATATGACCTGTCAAAGTTAAAGTCAACTAGGTAAAAAATTCAAAGTCAAAGGGATCAAGGTGACTCATGTTACCACTGAAAGGATGACACGCGACATGACCATATAGGTTGTACGATAATGATGTGGTCACATCCCTAGGTTCCATGTGTCATGTCCATATGTTGACTGAGAAAGTGACAAAGCATGTCATATAGTGACATGGACATACAGGTGGATTAATAATGTGATGGAATGTGGTAGAGATAAGACAATGAGAGGCTGGCATGTGGCAAACTCCCATTGTCTAATATTGCTTAAGGTTCATTAAAACAAATTTGGAGCCCAAAGGATCGATTCGGGTCTCGCTTCGAACAAACCTATGGCCTAACCATTCAACCAAACCATTGTTTATTAACCATATGCGGAACCACATTTATTTAAAGTGATTAATTGTAATTATCTAAGTTAAAAAAGGGTTGAGGGATTATCCCTCTACCCATAGTGTATGGTTATATGGTATACAATGTAACCATCATATATTCTACGTGGATAATTTAAAGTATATGTCATATATATATATATATATATATATATATATATAACAACCACCATATGTTATAACCAAAAGAGATGTTTGTGGAGGATTGAAACCATGACCTCATCCATGTTAACCAAATTCCTTAACCATCGTGCTGAAGGCACCTAATATTAAGGCATGCTGACGAAATTGTATTTAATGCCGACCACAGAATCCAGAGGGAAGTTAAGGGCACATTCCCTATTTAATGGGCATGCAGACTGAGGATGGTACACACTCATCATTTATGCAGAGTAATGTCTCAAAGTACATGCCAAAGGGTACATAGACTTTGAGTTTTCACCGTAAAGTGTGATGAGAGGTCCCTTGACAAAAATTTAAGAAATTTATACTCATTCTTCACGATTTTTCACAAAAAATATAATGTGGACTTTGTTTTTGAGTTTGAGCAACACATAAAAAGGTCATTGTAAAGAACAAGAATTTGAGCATTAATAAAGAGGTATCTATTGGAAGCGAACCTGAAGATGTAGGCCAAATTGGGTGAACTGCGTATCAAACTTGTGTATGTGATTTCATCATTGTTGTTCATTTTGTGTTCAGTTATTTATCATTAAAGTGTATTTGGTTAGATAAGCATTTCACATGTAAATTAGAAACAATCAAGTGATCATTATTATTTCAAATATCAGGTAGATGTTTATATGCATTTAAAAACTAATCAACATCTAAGGAGTTTTCAGATAAAGTTGGTATCAGAGCCAAGTTTGACAAGTGTTTGCAAGTGAATTATTACAAGAACCAAGCTCAAACTTGGTAAATGAGAGCTTGCAAGTTATAATTTTGAAATTGAAAGAAGACTTCGTAAGCATAAGATGGCTTCCGAACGAAGGGAGGGAGAAAATCCTACTAGGATTCTTGAAGAAATGATGGATACACTTCACTCGATGAGAGAGATAATATATGATTTGAAATGAATAATTCAAAAGCTCGTAAGTGGATAATATTCAGTAAAAGGAGAAGGAGGAAGCGAAGGTGGTGGACCTTTAAATGCCCCTTCACCATCCTCATCGTCATTTTCTTCTAAGGTAAGTGAACATTATTATTATAAAATAAGTCCTCTAAGAAGTTTGATCATGATTTACCTATATTAAATTTGGATATCAAGTTTGAATTATCAATCTATGATAGAGAATTGAATGATGAGAAATTGGAAAACACTTTCAAGAAAATAGAGGTATATTGCAGGGTTCAAAATATCATGGACGATGTTGCAAAGATAGAGCTAGTTGTTCTTTGACTAAGTGGCACAATGTTAATATGGTGGGAGAGTAATATGAAATTTTACCTTTCTCAAAAGGGTAAAGTATTTTTATCTTGGGATAAATTTACCAAGGCCATAACAAAACAATTCTATCTACTAGCTTATGAACAAATGACAATAATAGAATGGAAACATCTAAGGCAGGGTAAAGGTCATAATATTCAAGAATATACACAGGAATTATCCTTAGGGATTTCGTTGTATACCCATGAAACTCTTCTAAAGTATATTGGTGGCATGCACTCACATATTTGTCACGCTATTTTAATGTTTAACCCTACTAACATTGATAGGGTGGTGATACAAGCTACACATCTTAAGGCTAGTACGAGTAACCATGTGATTGAAGATAATAAGTCATATAAGTTTGAAAAGAAACTGAAAAGTAAATGGAAGAGTAGAAGTTAGTTGCAATAAATTAAGATGAGGGAATGCCTACATCTTCCCACTGTAAGAAAAAGGGACACGAGGAATCAAAGTGTTGGAAACTGCATCCAGAATTATGACCGAAGAAATTCAAGGATAAAGGGAAGAAAAATATTGTTGCATCAACTCATCATGATATAGGGTCATATTCCATGGATGAATCAAAGATCATGGAAATAGGAATCAATCGTATATCGACTATCGATTCTAGTTCTTCAATTCAATCTATTAAATTGGAAAGTGATACTAATAAAACAAGTGAGCTTTTGTATGTCAAATTTATAGTCAAACATAAAAGATAGATAATTTATTTGACAGGGGATCTCAAGTTAACCTAATATTTGAAACAATTGTTAAGAAGTTGGGTTTGAAGAAAACACCTCATAAAAATCCTTATCCATTCAGATGGGTGTGTGAAGATGCTAAGTTGCAAGGGATGAAATAGTGTAAGATTATATTTGTAATTGCAACTAAGTTCTTTGACGAGCTTGAGTTAGATGGTGTGCCTCTTGACATTTGCAACATTTTATTGGTTAGTCCATATCTATTTGACCGGAAGGATATACTCTATCATGAACATAATAAATATCATCGTTTCAAGGATAAGGTTGAATTCATTGTCATATCTCATCATATCAAAACTAATTTTTCTTTAGTGAGCACAAGGAAAATGAAGAGACTTGTGAGCACAAGTAAACATGTTATTCCAATGATAGTGAAACAATAATAAGAAGATATAACCAATGCTTTATCAGGTTGTGATCCATATCATAAACAAGAGCTGGTCAAAATCATATCTAACTATGATGAGTTATTTCAGGAACCTACAGGGTTACCTCCTAAGAGGAAGGTTGAACATGAAAAATATTTTCAGCAAGATGTTCCTCTTTTGAATATTGGAATGCATAGGTCATCAGTGATCGAGAATGCAGAAACTAAGAAGCATGTTAAAGAGTTTCTTGATAAAGGAATTATCATACCAAGCTCCTCTCTGTGTGGTTTTCCTATTGTATTAGTTATGAATAAACATGGAACATGGAGGATGTGTATTGACTTTTGAGCCCTGAACAAGATTACAATAAAGAACCGTTATCCTCTTCCTAGAATTGAGGATTTATTGGATCAATTAAAAATTGATATTTATTTCACTAAGCTAGACTTAAGTAGTGGTTACCATCATATCATAATTGTAGACAATGACATATGGAAAAAAAAATCAATACAATGCAAGTATTGTTCAAATGGTTAGTTATGGAATTTGGGTTATGCAATGCACCAACAACATTTATGAGGGTAATGAATGATGTGTTCAACACTTATATAGATGATTTTTTTATGGTCTATTTAGATGATATATTGATATTTAGTTGAATATGGGAAGATCATATAAATCATTTCAAGACATTCTTTGAACTCTTGAAGAAGGAGAAGTTGTATATCCAAATTTCTAAATGTGAATTTGGCAAAACTTCGCTGGTATATTTGGGTTACATTGTAAGGAATGGTCATCTAAATATAGATCCTACAAAAGTAGAAGTAATTGTGAAATGGAACAAGCCAACTACTACCATAAAAGTAAGGATATTCTTAGGAGAAATACAATACTGGAGGAAATTCATTTCTAATTTTCTTTTATTAACAATTCCTCTGCATGTGTAACATCCCCAGCCACCAACAGGCCAGGCCATGCCACTAGTCAGATGCTTTAATTAGATTTGAAACCATTTTGTAACATCCTCGTCCATCCATGCCAGGCCACGCTATGCTAGAGAAATATTTTTGTTCTCTATGCGAAACATATTGTAACATACCCAACATCTAATTGAGCTATGCCACATAAATTTTTCGAACTGTATGCAATTAAATTATATACAGACAGATCTCTTATGGAAGCATTTATGTATAAAACATAAACATACAAATACGTCTGTAAATACACAGATTCACACTGAAATAACAATAAATGTATACATGCAGCATATACAGGCAATACCCATAAAAATAAACATAGATATAACCGCACATATGGTAACCGATAAAAATACGCACGTAAATAACAATGCAGCATGTAAATTTATCACACAATTGGCTCTTATCTTGGTAATAATGTCACCAACTGCATGTAGACCTTCCACGGACCTCCCAACCTTAGACCACACTTCTCATCACTCTAAGCAGTGGGTCAACCCCGAGCTGGGACTAAACTCCACCCGGATAAAGGAATTCTTAGCAAGGCTAATGGCTCATGGACCACAGGAAAGACTCCATCACAAGTTCTCACTCAACTAATAGCCTACAGTCCCTCATTCCCCACATGCCTGTCCCACCCAAGGAAGTGTGCCTCTTCTTTGCTCAATAGTCCCTTGAATTCCCCACTTCCCTTCTAGGGCTTTAGCAACATGCTAGACAGGAAGTCTCAGAGCCCTGTAGCTGCAGTTTAGCACCTTCAGGAAATCAATTACCCATAAATTCTCTCACCCAGAGAGAAATTGCTCACGGGCCTAACAACCCACCTCTTCAATATCCTACGGGCCTGACAACCCGCTTCTTCAGTATCCCACGGGATTGACATCTCGCTTCTTCCATCCATCTCCCCAACCAACCAACTACACAAACCTATATGGCCATAGATACAAGCTCAGGTACAGTGACATAAAGTATGGAGGATAACTGACTGTGTGAGTGAAAATGGTCATGGCATCATGGCTGAATGATGGAACGAATGAATGGTATGAATGATGGAAAAGATCCTGGAAAAGATGGGAAAATGAACTAAGTCCCCATAGTATGTATGCGTGTCCCCAACTTGACACTTGTCATGTTGGGAGCTACTTTGGCCCACTTGGACCCAACTTTAGAACTTAGGATAAAATAATTATCCATACTTTATACTTTAATAAATATTAATATAATATTCCTTTTTGGCTTGAGCTCCCTATCTTATCCCTTTTCCTTAACTTTTAGGCCCCTCCCTTTCCCTAACTAGTGGATTTTAGTCCCCCAACTCTTTTATCATGGTCGGTCTACGTGCAGCGATGTATTTTATATTAATTATGAGATATATACAAATGTAGGAGCACTGGCCTTTAACATATAGGATCTTTGGCCTCAATATTGTGCGCACTTAATTTGTTGTGCGCAGTATCCTGGAATGTGCCCATTTCATCACTTTACTGCGCAGTACATATACACACTACACCATGGAATATGCATGCCAAAATATATTTTCATTAAGTACATTGTGTCATGGAAGATGCACTCACTCACCAGCTTAAGTACATTTTCATTTACATTTACAATTGGGTTCAACCTAGGGATATTATAGCATGCATTAACAAGTGTTAAACCAGTATTTCAATCTAGAGGCAAGTAGCAGAAATCCTTTGAAACATTGAACGAAAAGATAAGAAACAAACCAGTTTTATCTTTTACATATATACAACAACCATTTGAGATTCAACCGGATGCAAGAAAATATTCCACGGGAGCAGTGTTGATGCAATGGGGAAAACCTATATGTTATCATTCCGAGACATTTACTCAGGTTGTGATTAATTATCCAACATATGATAAAGAATTGTTGCATTGGTACAAAGAATGAAGAAATGTAAGTATTATTTAATGGGAAAGGAGACTATAATTCATACATATCATCAGCCATTACAATATTTTTAGTAATAGACCAAGCTACAATAGTCATGAAATTCCAGGTGGATGGGTTTCTTACAACAGTTTCATTTGGTAATCAAGTATAAGAAATTTATTCATAACAAGGTTACATATATGTTGTCAAGACCTTGGATTAATGTATCCACAATACTCAAGTATAATCCTCTATCTCATGAAAGTTATGTTGAAAAATATTCCAGGGATGATGATTATAAAGATGTATACAATGCATTATCTCATGGAAATCAACAGTCAGGTTATTATATGCATGATTTTTTTTTATATCATCTTGGAAAGCTTTGTATACCCATAGATGAAAGAATAAATATAATAATATAATATCATATATCTCTCATTTCTAGTCATATTGGTTGGTAAGATAGTTTCACAATTACAGAGATATTGTTATTGTCCTTGAATGAAATAAACAATTTCCAAGTATATTAAAGGGTGTGTTATGTGTGCCACAAGAAAATGTAGCAACAAAAAGTAGGGATTATATACACCACTTCCAGTACCTTCTCAGCCATGGGAAAATATATACATGGATATTGCAAGGGGTTTCCTGATGTCCAGGACAGGTCATGATTATCTATATGACATCGTGGATAGATTAAGCAAGATGTGTATTTTGATGCCATGTAAGAAACAATTCACAACTTAAGAAACAACACATGTTTTCTTTGCTAATGTATTGGTTAACTTTGGACTTCCCACATCTATTATATCAGATCGAGACTCTTGCTTTTTGGGAAAGTTTTGGTCTCATTTATGGGAGCTCATGAACACTAAGTTAAAGAATAGTACATCTTTTCATCCACAGATAGATGGGAATATAGAGGTGGTGAAAAAGATAGTGGTACATATACTTTGAGGATACTGTAAAAAACATCCTAAGTTATGGGATGAATAGTTACGTTATGTACATCATGCCTATAATCACACCATGCATTCTTCTACTCAGAAAAATCATTTTGAAGTATGTTTGGGGTACTTGCCTAAATCACCTATGGAATTTGATTTTGGAGAAGAAAGTAAAGAAGTTGGACATGATGATACAAATAAATCTAAAAGGTTCATTCAAAGGATTCAACAGGTACATCAAGTAGTACATAAACAATTGGAGAAAATTCAAGCCAAGTACAAGACAAGGCATGACAAACATCGGTTTGATCATCAGTTTGAAGTTGGTGATCAAGTATGGTTACATATCATCAAGGATAGAATAAAAGGTTAAGGTAAAAAGATAAGGCCAATCTGATATCGTCCATTCAATATCTTGGAGAAAATTGGTACTAATCCCTTTCGTTTAGATCTACCAGCCTACATGCAAATGTATTTAGTGGAAAATGTTGACAATTTGAATATTTATGAACCTCCTATGATTATGGAGGAAGTTGAAAGTATTCAAGTTCATGCAATTGATGATTTTTGTCTAGAGTATTTAGATGAGCTACAGGAAGATGTCATTCTTGATAGAAAAATTGGGTCTTCACAACTAGGTGATGTGGAATATCTTTGAGTTTGTATTAAAAGGGTAAAACCAAGTAAAGTGAAATATATGGATGGGTGAGGGAAATTTATTTTCACTTAGTTTCCGAGTAATCAAACTTTTGGAGTCCAAAAGGATTCTAATGGGGAGGAATGATCCAAGATGATCCAGAAACGGTCACAGAGGTCTTGGAGGATCTAGGAATGGTCACAGAGGTCCAGAAGGATCCATAATGCTCATAGAGGTCCAGGATGATCCATAAAATCTCAAAAATAAATCATCCCAAATTCTCTAAAAAAATCCATCAATGCATAGATCTCGACAATAGATTTCCAACGGTGCAAAAATCGCCTCAAATAGAGGTCGTATGCAAAAGATATGGACGGTCAAATGTCAAGTCAACTAGGTCAAAAATTCAAAGTCAAAGGGGTCAAGGTGACACATTTCACCATTGATAGGGTGATCGATGGAATGACCGTATAGGTCGTATGGTGATTACATGGCCATGCCCCTAGGTTCCATGTGGCATGACCATACATTGATTAGGCAAGTGATAAGGCATGTCATATAGTGACATGGCCATACAAGTGGACTAATCATGTGATGACACATGGAAAAGATAATCCAATGAGAGGATTCCACGTGGTAGCCTCCAATTGGCTAATATTGGGTAAGGTTTGTAAAAAAAAATTGGAGCCCGAAGGATTGAACCGAGGTCTCCCACCGAACAAACCAATGGCCTAAGCATTGCACCAGACCATTGTTTCTTAACCATATGCAAAACCACATTTATTTCAAGTGATTAATTGTAATTTTTAGTGGGAAAAAGGATCAAGGGCTTATCCCTTGACCCAAAGTGTATTATTATATTGTATACTATGTACCCACCATATATGCCATGGGGGTAATTAAAACTATATTCCATATATATATATATAAACCATCGCATGTTATAACCAAAAATGAGGTTTGTGAAGGATCGAACTCACGACCTCATCCATTCTAACCAAATGCATTAACCATTGCACCAAAGGTGCCTCATGTTAATGAATTCACATGACATTGTACTTAATGTCGACCACAAATTCTGAAAGGAAGTTCAGGGCTCACTCCCTATTTAATGGGCGTGCAGACTAAGGATGGTACACACTCATCATTTATGCATAGTAATGTATCTAAGTATGTTTCAAAGGCTACTTATACCTTGAGGCTACATTGTAAATCATGTTGAGAGGTCCCTTGATATAATTTTTAGAACTTTATACTCATTTTTCACAATTTTTGACAAGGAAGCTAATGGTGGACTCTATTTTTGAGTTTGAGCAACAAAGAAAAAGGTCATTTTAAAGCACACGCATTTGAGCATTAATAAAAAGGTATCTATTGGAAGAAAACCTAGAGATGTATCCCAAATTAGGTGAACTCTGTTATGAAACTTGTGTGTGTGATTTCATCATTGTTGTTCATTTTGTGTTCAATTATTTATCATTAAAGTGTATTTGGTTAGATAAGTATTTCTCCTGTAAATTGAAAACAATCAAGTGATCATTATTATTTTGAATATCAAGTAGATGTTTATATTCATTTAAAAACTAATCAACATCTAATGATTTTTTGGATCATGCAATCTTTGGGAATCCCTCAATAAATCTTTTGTAGTAACCTGCAAGTCCCATCAATGATATCACCTCAGAGACATTCCTTGGTGTTGGACACAATTCAATGTCCATTATCTTTTCTGGATCCACCGTTATCACTTCTTCTGAAATTATATGGCCCAAATAATGAATTTTCTTTTGGTAGAATGAGCACTTGCACAATTTGGCATACAACTAATGCTCCCTCAATACCTGTAACACCATTCTCAAGTGTTTCTCATGCTCTTTTTCAGACTTA
>ML812325.1:141454-158232 GCA_009831015.1 Picea engelmannii
TGGTAGATACTAGTTATGTAAAGCCAGTTGTACTAGCTAATAAGGATGACAAGCTAGAATTTAGCTTCAACGCTAAGGCTATGAATGCTATCTTGAGTGGGCTTGCAGAAGCAGAATTCATAAAATTTATGCACCTAGGAACTGCCAAAGAAATGTGGGACAAACTCATTAGCAGTTATGAAGGTAATGAGAAGGTAAAGGACGCCAAGCTTCAAAACTACAGAATACAGTTTGAATAGCTGAAGATGAAGGAAGATGAAACTGTTGGAAAATACTTTCTCAAAGTAAAATAAATGGTAAATGCAATGAAAGAACTTGGTGAGAAAATTGAGGAACCTTCTTTAGTTCAAAAATTTTTGAGATCTCTACCAGACAGGTTCAACCCGAAGGTCTTTGCTATTGAAGAACTTAATGATCTAAAAACCTTGGAGTTTGATCAACTTCTAGGAACATTGACTGCATATGAAATGAGAATAGTTAAAGAGAAACCCACCTCCATAGAAGCATCATTTAAGGCAGACAAGAATGAGGATTCAGAGCCTGATGAAATTGAAGCAAAATTTGTGAAGAGACTGAAGAAGCGATCAGGAAAATACAAAGGTAAACTACCTTTCAAATGTTTCAACTGTGGTAGGATAGGTCATTTTGCAAATAAATGTCCCCACAAAAGAAAGGATCAGACATGTGATGATGAGGAGAAGCACAAACACATAAATTTATTTAAAGAGAATAACTTTAAGAAGAAAAATATTTGTGTAAACAATGATGATGATCCTTCAGATGATGAAGACAATGACTCCACTATTGAAGATAAACTAAATGACTTCATACTTATGGCCAAAGAGGAATATGATAATATAAGCATAGGAAGTGATGCTAATGAAGAAGAATATGTGGTTGACTGTAAGGTAGCTAGAGAGGTAGTGGATCTATCTTTCTTCTATCTTGCTTTGTGGCTCTATTGTGTATTCAGTAATTGCGTTGATTATATCTTCAAATCTGGTATTGGTTCTTAACAAGTGGTATCAGAGCACTTTCCTTGGGTAGACATTGTGGGCAAATATTTTTTATTTTTGCAGATTTTTTTTTCGGAGAAGAAAAAAGAGGACCGAGAAATTCCATACATTTTCAGTATATTTCTGTGCAAAATTTGCAGAAAAGGGTTGTATATATGAGTTCCTCTCAGAAAAACACCCAAGTTGAAAAAAAAAAATCATCCAAAACGGAGTCCAGAAGGTTAAGATATTGAGGTTTTAAAATCTGCAATTTTCAGGGTTTTTCTGCGGACGGCGATGCGATTTGTTTTTATTTCTGTAGCATTTGGAGACCGAATTTGCCCAAATAAATTACATATATGAGTTCCTCTCACAATTTCACCCAATTTCAAAAAACAAATCAGCCGAAACGAAGTCCGGGAAGTGAAGTTATGAGCATTTTAAGTTCAGCAGTTTTTTAGGGTTTTTCCAGAAAAAAGCCGCGATTTTCTGTCGAAACTTATTGTGTCTATTTTTTTGAGTTTTTTCATGATGGCTGCAGGACCAAAGAGTTCATAGGGTGCTCATATGGCTATTTCATTTCAAAACTTGAAAGAAGTTCTTGAATCATTCAAAGCCCAATTGAATGATAGATTGGATGCATTTGCACATGGCCTCACAAACAACCTCACACATGGCCTCACAGATAGCCTCACATATGGCCTCAATGATAGTTTTCGTAGTATTCAAGATTCATTAAACAACATGCAGGAGATATTTCTTATGCAAGGCCTCATGCATGAATATAATCAAGAAAGATATGCTTGGTATGATTTTGAGGACGATTGTGATGATTGGTATATGGATAGTTGTCATTTCTGGGATGACAACCACTTCTATATTTTATTTGATGACTCTAATCCACCTTCTGTAGAGCACATCAATGTCCCAGATCAGGAGCTAGTTACCAGCATTCAGTCTGCATATTCTACAGTGGTATTATTCCTTCCAAATTCTGCTACGACCATTTTCCACTATGTGGATGGATCTTCTTATTTGGATCCATATGATAGGTGTCAGTCTTTGGAGTGTCATTTGGAGTTGGTTATTGGGTTCCAAAATATTCTACAGGGAGTTCACATGAGCACTTGGACATGGGACCTAGGATTACAATGGTGGTTGGACTACTTCAGCATGGTGGCTTTCCTTTCTACATGGGACTTTGGTTCTTCAGTATTCTTCAGCATTACGGTCCAAAATTATCCATGGGACCCTGGTATATGGTTACATCAAGCGTTGAGGACAACGCTTTCATAAGGGGGATGGAATGTAAGGTAGCTAGAGAGGTAGTGGGGGGGCCCAGAGGGCCCATAGTGATAATAGTGGAGGTCATTCAATGTAAAGTGGACTAGGTCCAATATATTATTAAATAAGGCCCACTATGGTAGTTAGATATAATAAATGTAAGAGGACTTCTTAGAAGGTTCTACTTCTAGAAGATTCCTCCTCTAGAATGTTCTTAGGTGATGGTAGCACTATATAAAGGGGTTCAAGCAATGTAATGAGACATGAAGAGAAATATTGTATTTGGAGTTGTAGCTCAATAGGAGGATGCCCCCTCGAAGAGGCAAGTGAACAGGAGAGGATCCCTTCCATAATATGATACATTGTATGGTGTTGCCCTACCTCAAGGGTTTGGTAATAATAAAGTGTGGTTTCTTCTATCTTGCTTTGTGGATCTATTGTGTATTCAATATTTGTGGTGATTATATTTGTAGATCTATCTTGGTTCTTAACATTGACATGGAAGGAGAACTGATCAGTGCACTGGAAGAGATTGACAGACTAAGAATTAAGAACAAAAAGCAAAGACAATTGTTGATACAGTTCGAGAAAGATAGTAAAGAACCTGATGAAGACCTTGTCCTACTAAAAGTGGAATTAGAAGAGGCAAATAAAATCGAAGACATTCTTAAACGAAAGTTATCAAAAAAGAAGGCAAGATGTGAAGCCTTAGAACAAGAAGTAGTGAAAACTAGGAAAGAGATGAAGAAGTTTCAAGCCTTATATAATCAGAATCTGTCAAGTATCAAATCTTCAGAAGGATTAGCCACCATTCTGAATCAGCAAAGGAATCCAAAGATGAAAACTGGTTTGGGTTATGAAGAGGGATCAAGTAGTGATAAGCCAAGAAATGAAGAACACATCAAGTTTGTCAAATCTACAACCAATGACAACAACAAACCTGCAGAAACAAAGGAAGACAATCAGTCGCCCAGGACGAGTAAAGAAAAAGGTGCCAGGATTGAATATGTAGAACAAAGAAATAATGCGCTCCCTACTGAAAGACTTCATCGGCATGGAAGAAATCGATTTGCTCAAAGAAGACAACCATTTTCCAGGTACAAAGAATTTTTCTATGGTTATTGTTTCTACTGTTCTAACTTTGGTCACAAAGATGTAAATTGTTCCTTAAGACTTAGACATGAGAAATTAATATTTCAAAGGAATAAATACTTGCCACAACAAAGAATGATACAGCCAAGTAACAAACCTTCATAGATTGCAAATTGCCAAATTAAGTTTAGAGACATGCAACTAAGGAGGTCAATAAATAATCAACAGTCAATAAGTAGACAACGTTGCAACAATAATTTTGACATATTGAACAATGAGATTGAATGCTACATATGTCATAACTATGGACATAAATCTGTTGATTGCCAATTAAGGAACTATGAACCAAATTTGAATTCCCCTGCTGAAAATGTCAAGGTGTGGAAGAAGAAAGAAAGTGACAAGTGTGGATTAGTGTTGTCAGCTCAAAGAAAAATGAACCCTTGGTATATAGACAATGGATGCTCCAAACATATGATGGGAGACAAAGGTAAGTTTCTATCTCTAAGTGAAAGCAAATCAGGAAACTTAACCTTTGGAAATGATGCTCCAGGTAAAATAAAGGGTAAAGGGATGGTGAGTTTAAGTAATGGAAAAGGAAAATCCCAAGATGTTCTACTTGTAGATGGGATGAAACATAATCTTATTAGTGTAAGTCAAATGTGTGATAGAGGATGTGAAGTGGTGTTCACATCCAAGGACTGCAAGATAAAGTTGGTAAACTCAGGACAAGTGGTGGCCAAAGGCATAAGGATAGAAAATAATGTATATGTGCTGAAATAAAATAGAGAAGAATGTCATCTAAGAAAACATGATGAAAGATGGTTATGGCATAGGAGACTTGGACATATAAACTTTGACCACTTAATCAAGCTCAAAAATCTTGAGGCAGTAAAAAATCTTTCGAGAATATCAAAACCCCAAGATTCTATGTGTAAACCTTGCCAAATAGGAAAACTAACCAGGACACCGTTTAAGGCCAAGAGCTTTACTTCAAGAGAGAAACCACTCCAACTAGTTCATATGGATTTATGTGGACCATCAAGACAGGAAGGCACAGGGAGAGAAAACTACTTCATGCTTATTATTGATGATTACTCCAGACTTACTTGGGTTGCCTTTCTCAAGGAAACAACTGAATCATTTGAGAAGTTTAAAATATTTAAGGCTTTACCTGAGAATCAAACAGGTAAGAGGTTAAAGGTAGTAAGATCAGACAGAGGAGGGGAATTTATTCTTAGTGATTTCAAGGAATTCTGTGATAAGCATGGGATCAAGAGAGAATACACAATCCCAAGAACTCCACAACAAAATAGAGAAGTGGAGAGGAAAAATAGAACAGTGCAGCAAATGGCCAGGTTAATGATGAATGAGAAGAACATTGGTCAAACCTATTGGGTAGAAGCAATACACACAATAGTCCATGTTCTTAACAAATTTCACTTCAGACCACAAAGTGACAAGACACCTTATGAACTGTGGTATGGGAGACCTGCTTCAATCAAACACTTCAAAGTCTTTGGGAGTAAATGTTACATAAAGAATAATGATGAGAACCTTGGAAAATATGATGACAGGGCTGATGAAGGTATCTTCTTAGGATATGCTACAAACAGTAAAGGATACAGATGCTATAATAAGAGGCTGCATAAAATGGTTGATTGTATTGACGTAAAAGTTGATGAAGGAATCCCATCAAGAGAGGTGTACAATAATGAGTCTTCTACAGAGGAAACAACTAAAGTTGAAGATGAACAAGTCCAAGAATCAGAAAACAAAGACTCTGAATCAGATGAAGACTCAGATACTCAGACAGACTCAAATCAACAAGCTCCTTCAAATTCCTCCTCCAGAATTACTCAAAAGAATCATCCTGCAAGTCAGATAATTGGTGAAAAAGACAAATCTATTCAAACCAGGAGAAAGATAATCAAAAATACCAAGAAATCACATATAGATTTCATATCCATGCTGGAACCCAAGAAATTTAATGAAGCTAGAAAAGATGACCTTTGGGTTAAAACAATGAATGATGAACTTGATCAAATTGAGAAAAACAATACATGGGAGATGGTTCATAGACCAGAAGGTAAAAATATCATTGGTTCCAAATCGATATTTAAGAATAAGTTGAATGAGCAGGGACAAGTTGTCAGGAACCAAGAAAGATTGGTCTATAAAGGCTATGCTCAAATAGAAGGATTGGATTTTGATGAAACATTTGCACCCGTAGCAAGGTTAGAAGCTATCAGAATATTTCTTGCCTATGCTTGTCATAAAAGGATTAAAGTTTATCAAATGGATGTCAAGTCATCTTTTCTAAATGGAAATTTAAATGAAGAAGTATATATGGAAAAACTAGAGGGTTTCGAACTATTTGATAACCCTGAATTAGTATGCAAGCTGAAGAAAGATTTATATGGGTTAAAACAAGCTTCTCATGCCTAGTATCACAGACTGGATACGTATCTCAAAGACAAAGGGTTCAAGAGAGTAATAGTTGAAAACAATCTATATATCAAAACAAAGGGTGATGATTTGCTCATTGTGTTGGTCTATGTAGATGACATCATCTTTGGATGTAATAAGGATTCATTGGTAAAATGGTTTGCTTCTGCCATGGAATCTAAGTTTGAAATATCTATGATAGGTGAACTGTCATTTTTTCTTGGTCTGCAAATTACTCGGAGGTATGAAGGGATGTTCATTTCTCAAGAAAAATATCTAAGAGAAATCTTGAAAAGGTTTCAAATGGAAGATTATAAACCTGTGGGCACACCTATGGTTACTGGATGCAAATTAAGAAAGGATGATGACTCACCTGATGTTGATCAAAGTTCATATAGGTCAATGATAGGCAGTCTGCTATACATCACAACATCTTACCCAGACATAATGCATGTTGTTGGAATGGTAGGAAGATATCAGTCTGCACCTAAATAGAGTCATTTGCTAGGTGTCAAAAGGATATTCAGGTATTTGAAAGAAACAATGACTTATGGTCTGTGGTATCCCAGAAATCAGAATTTTCAGTTAACTGCTTATTCAAATGTAGATTGGGAAAACTGTGTTGATGAGAGAAAAAACACCAGTGGAGGAGCATTCTTCCTGGGTGACTCGTTAGTAGCATGGCTTAGTAAAAAGCAAAGTTTTGTTTCTTTATCGACTACAGAGGTAGAGTACATTGTTGTTGCTACCCGTTTCACTCAGGTATTATGGATGATTCAGACACTTGTAGACTTGGAGGTAAAATACGCAGCACCGATCCCAATTCATTGTGATAACACTAGTGCCATCAGTGTGTCTAAGAATCTTGTACTCCACTCCAAGACCAAGCATATTTCCCATAAAATACCATTTTCTGAGAGAGAAGGTCACCAATTAGGTTGTTAAGGTCCATTACATTCCAACCATAGAACAAATTGCAAACATATTTACTAAACCCCTAGCTAAGACACCATTTGAATATCTGTAACAGAAGTTGGGCGTCATCCCATCCCACCCCTAGTTTGTATTGGTTGAACATATGATACCTCCTAAACATACTGCAAAAACTCAGGGAGAGTGTGTTTTCTTTGACATTGATGTCAAAGGGGGAGAAAAGGAGTGGTCTGGACTTGATGCTACAGTTGGAGGTCCAAACAGATTAGCGCAGCCATTCAGGGTTGCCATCAATGCCAAAGGGGGAGATTGTTGGCATGTTTACAAGAAGAGTGTGCTTGTCATTGATGGCAAGAACAACAACAATGATGACAAACATGTCGGCAAGGAAGATTCGTAGACAGGAAGGCAAGGAAGAACAACAACGATCGAATGGCAATATCAGTAGTGTAAGCTCAGAAGGAGGAAAATAGTCAAAGCACGATAAAGGTTTTCGAAGTTTCGCAGATCAGGAAATCCAAAGGAAAGAGGTTCAAACTCATGATATACAAAATTGTGATAACAATATTGACAGTTGATTCAAGAAGGAAACGTGGTGAATGACAAAGATTTTGTTTCAGAGTTTTGCAAATCGGGAAATCCAAAGGAAAGAGGTTCAAACTCACGATATGTGAAATTGCAATAACAATCTTGATAGTTGATTCAACAAGGACACGTGGTGAACAAAAAAGGTTTTGTTTTAGAGTTTCGTAGATCGGTAAATCCAAAGGAAAGAGGTTCAAACTTGCGATATGCGAGATCACGAAAAGATCTGGACCGTTAGATCACCAAGGATTGTGGATCGTTGATCAGGCATGAAGTAGGCTCGTGAAGTGGTGAAATCGTGATAATATTTGGGCCGTCAGATCTGGAGTAATTACAAAGGACCAACAGTCATTAGATATGGTGAATCTGCAAGGAAAATAATACCAAGAGTCATCCAACTCTCCAAAACTGTGAAGGAATCCTAGCCATCCATTGAGGATAGTCATGGACCATTGGATCCAGAGGACACACGGCGAAAGATCATTGTTTCATTGACTGGAAAGTCAAAGCAGCGAAGTGCTCAGTTGATTGGCGAGTGGTCATATCTCATGGTCACATTATCGAGAGCTAGAGAAGCCAAGCCCTATTTTGGAGTTCGTGACATGGAGAGTCGAGAGGACTCATCACAGAATACCCGAGATGCGAAAGTGCGAAATGCATTTTTGAATAAGGCTATGGTCATAGCCAGTGGTTACATCTGTGGAAGATAGAGGAAGGAGCTAATAGTGTTAATCTCCATCTCGGAGTCTCGACGATCGCGACTTGGAGAATCAAGACCCTTCTTCACAGGAATCGAGATATGTGAGATAACGATGAGATCTAGACTGTCGGATCATTGGAGATCTCGACCGTTGATCAAGCTCAATGAAGTTTATAAATTCGTGAAATACGAAGCACCTTTTGGCACAGCTTGTGGTTATCGCCGATGGTCACGTGAAGGGAAGAAGCTAGTAGTGCTAAGCTCCATCTCAGAGTCTCGACGATCGCGACTTGGAGTGTCGAGATGTGAGATCACGAATTAAAACTTTGTTTAGCGCTCGGTCACAGCTAGTGGGCATATGAATTAAATGCAAGACCCTACGAACTCCATCCAACGGTGCAGGTGAATTTAAGTATGATTGAAGGGCTATTGTTGCTCTTGATAGTCAATCGATCAGTGGTGATTCAGTTGCTGAAGAAGTCTTTGGAGGTTCACAGTGTAACTGCTAGAAACCACTGATGGTTTCTGCCAGAGGACTCGAAGAGACTTCCGTGTGATTATCAGAGGAGTTGAAGAGTCTCTAGGAATCTTCCAGTGGAATGAAGACTATTTGTAGAGGCAATTGACATATGGATCTAACTGTCAGAGAAGATGAAGAGTTACAATGATGATCAGGTAGAGTACTTGACATGAGGAGGAGAAGCAACAGGGATAGGGGTTGAGGCTGCAAGGAGGGAGAGGTGGAAAAGGGAATTGGAAGTAAACACCCCGCTATGGAGAACAGTGTGAGGGGGAGAGCATGCAGGAGCTTGGTGCATACAACATGCACAAGATGCACAGAGACTATAAGTATGCAGAACAAAGAAGAGATGGGAGTTGTTGTTGTTGAGAGGGATTCAGGAGTGTAGAAGGAGGAGTGTGCAATAGTTGAAATACAGAGAAGAGGAATGGAGCATTGAATGGACATGGAACATAGAGCATAAAAGGCAGAAGAACAGAAAGCGCAAGGAATGTGTGGAGCAAGATAGTAAGACACTAAAGGAAGGTTGAGGTGCTCTTGTAGAGAAAAACAGAAGATCAAAAATCCCAAGAAGATGCAGACAGAGAGACACTGATATAGGAGAGCACAACAACGTAGTAGAATAATGATAAGTCTAGTAAGCCAATGATAAGTATTGTATCACTATGATAAGTTTCATTAGAAAAAATTTATATTTCAAGGTAGTAGGGAGGTGTTAGGGAGGATCGTTGTCCTCAGAGGTTCAAGTGGGTGCTTGAACACAGGGAGTTGTAGCTTCCTTCTAGTTGGTGCTATAGAAACCAGGGAGTTGGTGCTTCCTTCTAGTTGGTGCTAGAGAAAGTGGGGAGTTGGTGCTTCCTTCTAGTTGGTGCTAGAGAAACCAGGGAGTTGGTGCTTCCTTCTAGTTGGTGCTAGAGAAACCAGGGAGTTGGTGCTTCCTTCTAGTTGGTGCTAGAGAAGCCAGAGAGTTGGTCCTCTCAGCAAGTAGAAACTTGCAAAAAAAAGGTTGTAGCCTCATTATGAGCTGGTGCTCATATGTATGATAATGTAAAGAATGTAAAGATTACTTATCATATAAAAAAGAAGAGGTTCTTACCCTGTATGGGTTTCCTCGGGAAATATATGTCTCTGTCTATCTCATATGTGTGGTCGATGTTGAATGTTCTATTGTTTACTTCCTTTCATTATTGTGAATGTCATTAAATGTTGTGTAAAGAGTTTAAAATAAGCATAATTGTTTAAGCTCAGTAACATCTGATTCATCCCCCCTCTCAGTTGTCCAACAACCACAAACCCTATTTTCCACGGAGTGTAACTCCAAAAATACAACGACCCACAAGCTGATTTTTTTACCAAAGATACTTGGATATGTTTCCTCAATGGAATAGCAATTCCATGGTCTGAATCGTTCTAGAAAATAAGTTATTGTGAGAATGGTGCGATGATCTGTAAATAACATACCTTTGAAAGCATCATCAAAAGAATTTATCCTTCCTTGAATTCCATCCTTCTTTTCTTCACCTTCCCACAAAACTTAGGCTTATATATGCTTTGGTTACCTCATAAAACTATAGATATTCAATATTCTCAAGTCTGATCTAAGATGAGAGAGCCTTTCCTCTTATTTATACTCTCCAAGTAGCTTCCTTAAAAACATCTTCTAGGTCACTTTGCCCACTTTCCTTATTTTAGGGTTAACCCACTTCTAATTTCTCCATTAAATTTATTATTTAAATAACTTATTTTGTATTCACTTTGAATTATAGTAAAATCATCATTTCACTTTATTATTTACCTTCTAAAATCTCTTAAATCACTTTGACTACTTTGACCTTTTGGGGCTTCTAGATGAAATATGAGGGTCCTCCAACTTCATAAGGCCATAACTCTCAAACTGTGAGGAGTTATGTGACGTTCCAAATACCACCAAAAATGGAATGACATGTAATATACATATAGAATAGTATTACCTACAAATATATCAAAACTCAAACCATTATCCATCAAACAAACTTGGGTCCATTACCCAAACCTGGGTTCTCCAACTTCTCATGGCCATAACTCTCTAACCGTGACAAGTTATGTGACGTTCCACATAACACCAGAAATGGCATGAAAAGAAATATCCATATAGGATAGTTTCACGGAAAAATTCACTGACCTTCATCTCATTATTCCACAAATAATCATGAGTTCTCTACCCATACTTCTAGGATAACTCAATCCACAAAGCGTCTTCCCGTGAGGGCTTTCACCATAAGGGGAACACTTTGGAGTTCATCCATTGTACTTATTATCAACCATGACAAGAAAATAATGAGTCATATTTACATCAAACAAACTTGGGTCCAATACCAAAACCTTTGTGCTATGAGGCTTTCTTCAAGTGTTGACATCAATGACAACCAACCTTAATCAACAATCTCCCCCTTTGGCATTGATGACAACACTCTGATGCAATACTAAAATCATATCCCTCATGCTCCCCCTAGAACCATGCCTCTGTCCTTTGCTTCTGATGAATTTCTCCCCCCTTTGTCATCAATGGAAAAGGTATCTTTCCATCCAGGGTTGCTCCCCCTGACTGAATTGTCCTCTTATGGTGCTTCCTCATGTACATCTAAGACATATAATGTAATCATTCAAAAGCATTCATTTTGGAGTAGAAATAACTCTGAGTCTCTGGAGAAGATACTCAAAGGCTTCCCATGGAAGTGGTTTTGTAAAAATGTCAGCCATTTGTTCTTTTGTGCCCACATACTCAACTCTGATGGTCTTTTCTGCAACCTTCTCTCGTAGAAAGTGATACTTGATTGGAATGTGTTTCGTCTTGGAGTGCATTACGGGGTTCTTTGAGATATTGATGGCACTTGTGTTATCATAATAGATTGGAATGGCCTCATCATCATCAACCTGTATATTTGTCAGAGTTTGTTTCATCCAAAGAACATGTTTACAACATGATTTTGATGCAATATACTCTGCCTCGGTTGTAGATAAAGATACTGATGATTGTTTCTTTCTTAGCCATGATACTAAAAATTCACCCAAGTAGAACATTGATCCACTGGTGCTTCATTGGTCGTCAATACAACCTGCCCAATCTCCATCTGTGTAGGCAATAAGTGATAGATCCTTTCCTTTTGAGATATCTGAAAATCCTCTTCACTGCCAATACATGTGATTCCTTTGGTGCTTCGTGAAATCATGCCACCTGTCCAAATGCTTGTCATTACATCTAGTCTAGATGTTGTCACATATAGTAGGCTTCTAATCATTGACCTGTATTGCTTCTGATATGTAGACTTCAAATCATCATCTTTTCTCAACTTGCAACTGGTTTTTGATCTTCCATTCTGAACCTCTTTAGCATTTCTATGATATACTTGGTTTGAGAAATAAAAATTCCTTGGTTGCTTTGACGTATCTGAAGTTGCAGAAATAAGGATAGTTCTCCAAGTAATGACATTGCAAATTCTTTATGCATATTTTTTGCAAATTTCTTGCTTAACATATCATCATCACTACCAAAAATAATATGATCAACATAAACTTCAATTAATAAAATATTACCTTGACTTACCTTGATGTAGAGGTTGTTGTGTGCACTTCCTTTTTTGAACCCTTCCTGTTGCAGATACTTATCCAGACTAGAGTACCATGCTCTAGGAGCCTGTTTTATACCATACAAGGCCTTTTTTAATTTAAACAGATAATCTGCATTCTCTGACAACTGAAATCCTTCTGGTTGTTCAATGTAGACTTCTTCTTCAAGTTCCCCATTCGGAAAGGCTAATTTTACATCCATCTGATACATTTCAAAAATTTTGGATCATGCATAAGCTAAAAGCAAACAGATTGCTTCCATTCTGGAAACTGGGGAAAATGTCTCTTCAAATTCGATTCCTTCAACCTGTGAATATCCTTTACATACCAATCTAGCTTTGTTCCTTGTAACCTGTTCATATTCAATTAATTTATTCCTGAAGACCCATTTTTTGCCGATCACATTTTTATTCTTTGGTCTTAAAACCAATTCCCAAGTGTCATTTTTCTCTATTTGATCCAATTCTTCATCCATGGCCTTCTTCCAAAATTCATCCTTGTTGGCTTCTTCAAAATAGTTTGTTTCAATAGTAGATGAGAGTGTTAGGTGTGTCTATTCTTCTGAACATATTCTTCTTCTAGTCTCAACTCTTGCATCTTTGTTTCTGATAATCTGTTTTGAAAGATGATTCTTCTGTACTCATCTAATAGGTGTCTTTGGAGACACTTGTTGAACTTTCTCTTCTACTTCAGTCTAATTCTCTTCATGTTCCTCTTCTACTTCTTTTTCATCTTCTACTTCTTCTTCTAAGGGTTTTTTCATTGATTCATTTTCTTCTTCCTTTGATTCTGGTTTGCCTTTTTCATCAATTGTCACGTTGATGCTTTCCAAAACTTTGTGCAATCTTAGATTATAACACTTGTATGCTTTCCTTGTACTTGAGTAACCAACAAGTACTCCTTTGTCCACACAAGAGTTAAATTTTCCCATTCTTCCATCTTCTCTTTTGATGTAGCATTTTCTTCCAAAAACTTCGAAGTGCTTCACATTTCATGGTCTTCCTTTCCATAGTTCGTAAGGATTTTTGTCAGTGTTGGTTCTGAGCATTACTCTGTTTTGAATGTGAATTTTTGTATGCACTGCCTATGTCCAAAAAATATCTGTCAATTTTGAATCCATTAGCATTGTTCGAGCCATTTCTTGTATTATCATGTTCTTTCTTTCAACAACTCCATTCTGTTGAGGTGTCCTAGCAAGGAAGAATTGCCTTTTTATTCCATGATTGTTGCAGTAGTCCATAAATTCCTTTGAAGTGAATTCTCATCCATTGTCGGATCTCAAGCATTTTATTTTTGAATCCATTTCATTTTCAACCATTTCCTTGTAGATATTGAGGTTTTCAAAAGCTTTTGACTTATTCTTGAGAAAGCAAACTGCAGTCATTCTTGTATAATCATCCATTAATAACATAAATTATTTCTCACCTTTCAAGCCCTTTGTTGCAGTTGGTCCAACTAGATCAGTATGCACAATTTCCAGTGGTCTTGTCATTGAATATTCCTTTGATTTGAACCTGGTCTTTGTTTTCTTTCCTTATTGACAATTCTTGCATAAGGTGTTGGTTTGTTTCGTGGTCTCGGGCATTTCTCTGACTGCTTCTCTTTTGCTGACTTTGACAAGGTTATCAAAATGCATGTGATTCATTCTTATATTCCATAGCCAACTTTCATCTTCCTTTCCTAGACAACACTTTTTATTTCCAATTTCACTTAACACATATATGTTGCTTTAAGTTCTTGCAGTTGTAGCAATCAATTTTCCCGAACCTTCTTTTATTATCTCACACTTTTGTGAGTCGAAAGTAAATTTATGACCTTGGTCACACATTTGACTCACACTTATAATATTATGTTTCATATCTTCTACTAGTATAACATCTTCTTCCTTTACATTCTTGTTCCCAATTCGGATTGTGCCTTTTCCAATGATTTTGGGTGAATAGTAATTTCCAAAGGAGACTGATCCATCTCTTTCCTTTCATAATGTAAGAAACTTGTCTCTATCACCTGTCATGTGTTTTGAAAACCCACTGTCGACATACCAACCATGTTTTTTCTGCTTAGATTGTAGAGCGAGTGTGCATTATTTATTGCTATATTGATCCTGCTTTCTTATCCATGCTCTTTTATAAGGTTCATGTATGTGATTGTTATTATTCTATTGTGCTTCTTTAGGAGGGACTATTATTCTGTAATCTTTGGCCACATATCCAAAATTGATACATTTGTAGCATTCCACTTCAGTGCTCAAAGATTCAAACCTATTGTAAATTGTTCTCTGTGTTTCACTAGGCCTTCTTGGATAACCCCTTTGTGTATGACTCTCAAAGTAGTTATTGTCCCTGTTGTTAGATCTACAATTCACAGCTTTATGTCCAAAATTATTACATGGATAACATAAACCAAAAAATATAGTTTGATACCTGGGAGTTGAGGATCATCTAAAAGGAGGTGCTCTTATGAATCCTCCTTCTTATTGAGGCCTATATGTCTATTGTTGACTCTGAAATATAAATATTCTCGGTGGAGGAGTGTCCCTGTAATCTTCCTTATATATATTCATATCCCCTTTGATTGTTTTTGCATAGCGTTTTGGATATGTTTCTTGCTCTGTTGTTTTGGAGCTTGATCCTTTTTATGTCTTATTGTCCAAGTCTGGTATTGTCAAAATGAGTTTTTGACCATTGATAATGTCATCCAAAACTTTTGAGCTATTCTACATATTTTTCTTTTGAATATCCTTTCTTAATGTGACAATCTCTGCTTCCAAGTTTCCAATGATCATGTCCTTTTCTTCTAGCTTTTCTTTGAGTGCTTCTTCAATTATTTTATCTTCTTCTAGTTGAACCTTCAGTTTGGTGATCATTTGTTCTAGTCCTTGAGTTTCTTCTTTCTTATCTAGTTCCACTTGCAATTTCTTATTCTTCTTCTTTTCTCTTCTGATAACTTCTATGGCACACATTAATTCTTCTCGGTAGTGAACTTCTGCCTCTTCAATTTCTTCTTCACATTCTTATTTGGATTCTTCATAGTCTTCTTCGGAGTCTTATTTATGAAATTCTTCTACTACCATGAATAGAACTCTTCCTATCTCACTATCAGTGACTTCATCTTCATCTGATGATGAGATGTCTTCTTTGGTGCATAAGATTTTCTTGAAAATTTTCTTTGTAGTTCTTTTGCCATTATATGTTTTTTTTCCCTTTGAGTAACCTTCATCATTTCTCTTTTTCTTATCAGGACATTTCTTAGAAAAATGACCAATACCATCACAATTAAAACAAATTAAAGGAATCTTACCTCTATACCTACCATTGGTTCCCTTATTAAGTCTTTTGACGAAGTTGGCCACTTCTTCATCATCTTCTGATTCGTCACCATTGTTGTTATGTTCTTCTTGTTTCTTTTTCTTTTGCTTTGATCTTTTGGATGCTTTGAAAGTTGGTTCTTTTACATTTGGATTTTCTTGTTCAGTTCTCATTTCATATGCTGTGAAGATTCCATGCAGTTTGTACATGCTTATTGAGTTTAGATCCGATCTTTCTTCTAGTGTTGATATCTTAGCGTCAAAACTCATAGGAAGAGATTTTAGTACCTTTTGAGCAATTACAGATTCTTCAATTTCTTCTCCCAATCCTATGATTGCATTCACTGTTTCATTGACTCGTAAGAATTAGGTTGTGATATTCTCATCTTCCTTCATTTTTAGTTTCTTGAACTGACCTCTGTACGTTTGAAGCTTTGCTGCTTTGACTTTTGTATCTCCTTCATAAGTATTTTGAAGCTTGTCCTAGATCTCTTTAGCGGATTTACAATGTGCAACTTTAGTGAATATTGTTTCACTGAGACCATTCAGAAGTGCATTTGTGGCTTTGGAATTATTCTAATCGAGTTTCATTGCTTTGTCATTTGTTGGTGGAACTACTGGTTATGTGTATCCATCTACAATTGATTGCCATATTTGAAATCCATGTGCCTGTATATATGTCTTCATCCTTATCCTCCAAAAAGAACACTTTTGTCCATCAAACTGTGGTATTCCATCTTTATACAAGTTGTTTCTCTTCATGATCTACCTTTCAGTGGTTAAACTGATTTCTTAAGGAACCTTCTCTGATACCAATTGTTGGATTACTGAGAGGGGCGGTGACTCAATAATAGAGAAATTATAATCCTTTTTAAACCAAATAATCCAAGTGTTATATCAATGTAGAATTATCATCCAATAATGAGAAATGAACAAATGAACAATCATACACATACACAGTGTAAGTTTTAAACCTGTGAAGTAAATAAATGCATACAGATTCTTAAGCAAAACAAAATTTAATCAATGGCTCATACACAGAGTACACAGAGATTTTATACTGGAAACCCTCAACCAGGAAAACCTTTTTTATATTCATTATATCGAATTTCACCATTCACCATACAATATATATACAATGTTTTTAGGTATTCCATAGATACCAAAACCCTAATCGATTAATCCAGGATTAATTTTAAAAATTGTTAAAAATAGCAAAATCTGCTAAAAATAGCAAAAACAGCCCAAAAAACAAAAATTCGGGTGTTGCCCTGAACCTTGTCATCCCCGACCTACTACCCATTGTCG
>ML812325.1:158303-181394 GCA_009831015.1 Picea engelmannii
ACTACTACGAGGGATCGTCAGACGCAATTGTCATATCTGATGCGCCCACACACACACATGCAAAGAATATAACACATACCCAACATTCTCCTACTTGTTGTTTTCTTTGCATCCAAGGGTCTAAGGGATTATATAGTCAACAATCCAGGGCAACAATGCCCATTGTTACTCTACACCAGGAGAACTTTTCTGTACTCACAAACTTTGTCAATGAATCTGCAACATTCTTCAAAGTGTCAACCTTTTCCAGCAACACCTTCTTTTCCTCAACCATGTCTCTCACAAAGTGATACTGAACATCAATATTCTTTGTCTTCCAATGATAAGCTAGGTTCTTTTCCAGGAAGATTGCACTCTGACTGTCACAATCTAATCTCACCACTTGTTTCACCAACCCAATACCTGAACACAATCTTTGTAACCATATTGCTTCCTTTCTTACATGAGTGGATTCCATGTATTCATTTTCTGTAGTTGAGAGTGCCACTACCACCTGTATTTTTCTCATCCAAGTGATTTCTCCTCCAAATAGGTTAAACACATACCCACTTGTAGATCTTGTGTGATTTAGATCTCCAGCCCAGTCTGCATCTACAAAACCATGTATGTCCAGCACTCTGTCCAATACTGGTCTTCCTTAGTAGTACAATCCATAACTGGTAGTGCCACGAAGATACCTGAAGACCCTCTTTACTATTGTCTAATGCTCCTTCCCTGGTTTTGACATATACCTCCTCAAAACTCCCACTGCATGTGCAATTTCCGATCTAGTATAGACCATTGCATACATCAAACTGCCAACTTTAATGGCATACAGAACATGGGACATGTCCTCTTCTTCTTCTTGTGTCTTGGGACACTGATCTGCAGATAAATTTACACCTATATGAATAGGAACCTTGATCGGTTTACTTCCATGCATATTAAACCTCTACAATATCGTCTCAAAATATTTTCTCTGATTCAACTAGAGTTTCATGTTTGCATGATCTCTTTTAATCTCCATTCCCATAATGAAGTTAGCAGCATTGAGATCCTTCATGTCAAATTTGGAGGATAGATGTGATTTCACCTCCTTGAGAACATCCATGTTATTTCCTACCAACAACATGTCATCAACATACAAAACTACATAAATGAAGTGATTACCAACCTTCTTGGAATATAGACAGTGATCAACCCTACTTCTTACAGATCCCAATCCAAGGATGTATGTGTCAAACTTTTGGTACCACATCATAGGTGATTGCTTCAAACCATATAGTGACTTCTTTAGCTTACAGACCAACTCTTTCTTTCCCTTCACTACAAATCCTTCTGGTTGCTTCATGTAGATTTCTTCTTCCAGAACCCCATGTAGGAATTTTGTCTTCACATCCATCTATTCCACTTCAAGATCAAAAGCAGCAGCAATAGATAAAAGAAATATAATAGAAGTTAACTTAGCAACAGGAGAAAAAATCTCACCAAAGACAATTCCCTCTACTTGGGAATAACCTTTTGCTACTAATCGAGATTTGTATTTATCCACTTTACCTTGTGCATTAAACTTCTTCTTAAGAAACCATTTTCTACCAATAGATTTTCTTCCAGCTGGAAACTCAACTATATCCCATGCCTCATTCTTATCCAAGGCATCCATTTCTTCAACCATGGCCTTCTTCCAGAGTTTACTATCCTCTGAATCCACTGCTTCCCTGAAAGTTCTGGGATCATCATCAGTAATAGATAAAGAAAAATTTGAATAGAAATCGGGTGGACTATACCTTTCTGGTTGCCTTTTATCTCTCACTGATCTCCTCAATACTAGGGTATGATGTTCTTCATCTTCTTCTTATGCTTCCTCTTCTTTAGATGATTCAGTTTTTGCATTATCCAACTCAAGCTCTATTTTCTTAGGTTTGTCTTATGTTGGTAGGAATTCCTGTTTGGACACCTATTTTACCTCTCTGAACACAACATCTTGACTATAAACAGTCTTCTTGGTTTATGGGTTCCAAAGTTTATAACCTTTCACACCATATTTATAACCAATAAAGATACACTTTTCAACCTTTTTACCCAGCTTACTCCTATTTTCCTTTGGAACATGTACATAAGCATCACAACCAAACACTCTAAGATGTTGAAGAGAGGGTTTCTTTCTATACCATACCTCGTGTGGAGTTTTATCATCCAACGCTGATGAAGGCGATCGATTGACCAGGTAACATGTTGTACCCACTTCCTCTGCCCAGAATTCTTGTCCTAACCCGACAGCGCTAAGCATGCTCCTTGTTTTTTCCATCAGTGTCATGTTCATCCTTTCTACAACTCCATTCTGCTGAGGAGTGTATGGAGTAGTCTTCTACCTTGCTATACCACACTTCTTACAAAATTCTTTGAATTCATTTCCACAGAATTCTCCACCATTATCTGTTCTCAATACCTTTATTTTCTTCTCTTTCTGATTTTCTATCAGAGCCTTAAACTCTTTAAATTGATCAAATACCTTAGATTTTTTTCTAAGAAAATAAAGCCATGTGTTCCTAGAAAAATCATCTATGAATGAAACTAATACATAGATTTACCTAGGGTTGGAATAGGAATAGGTCCAAACACATCACTATGTATCAACTCTAAGATCCCCTTTTCTCTTGTAGCACCAAATGGGAATCTTACTCGATTTTGTTTACCATATATGCAATGTTCACAGAAATCAAAATCCAGAGTGAAATTAGACATACCTTCAACCATACCTTTATTGTGTAGTGTTCGAAGGCCATTTTCTCCAATATGTCCCAGTATTTGATGCCACAACATGGTCTTCTTTCCAGGGACAATATTGGTCGTGTCTTCTTTATTTCTCTGTTCAGGGACAACAGAGTTGTTACACCCATTATTATAAGTGCTTCCCAACAACTTGCATAGAGTTCCACACCGAACTCCCCTCATCAACACCATTGCTCCTCGTACCATATTGTAAGTGACCTTTCCAAATATAGTATCCACTCCTGCTTCATCCAACTTGCTTATAGATATTAGGCTCCTAGCAAGTTTTGGAATGTGTAGAACCCCAGGGAGAGTTCTAATGCTTCCATATTTTAGAAAGAACTTAACCCTTCCACGTCCCATGATTTTTGTTGTCGAGTCATCTCCTAGGAATACATCACCACCATCATATTTTTCATATTCAGAGAACCACTCCCTGTGAGGAGTCATATGGTATGACGCACCTGAGTCAATCAACCATACATCACAGTCTGCATGTGTACTTTGTATGCCGGGTAAACATCACCTCCTTCTTCAGTGGAGGTTTTCGCCTCAATGGAAGAGGTACTATCAGATCCCTTTGGTTTTTCAACCTTCTTAGACTTGCAATCTTTCTTATAATACCTTGTTTTACCACACTTCCAACATTTCCTCAAAGATTTTCCTAGAGACTTAGATCTACCTGTAGATTTAGATCTCCACCCTGAAGGCTTACTAGGGTTCCTCTCTTAGGTACGCCCTCTAACAAATAAAGCATCTGTGTTGTGAACATCCATGTTTTTTCGCCTCATCTCTTTAGATAACAAGGATGCAACTACATCCTCATACTTCAATGTAGATTGAGTGGTACTACCTATTGCTACAACCAGATTATCCCAAGAGTCTGGAAAAGAACATAACAAAGTAATACACTTATCTTCTTCTGCAATCGTAATATTAACAGAGCCAAGTTGACTTACCAGAGCATTAAAGGCGTTTAGATGTTCTGTCAAAGAATCTCTATCTTCCATCCTAATATGATACAACTTATTTTGAAGAAACAATTTTTTTACCAAGGACTTTGATTGATACAAATTCCCCAACTTATCCCATAGTTCCTTGGCTGTAGATTCTCCTGAGACATTCAACAAAACCGATTCTTCTAGGTAGAGTCGAATAGTACTCCTTGCTCTTCTGTCCAAATTCTCCCAATCTTCCTTCGACATACCAGTAGCTGGTGTACTAGTAGTTTGTGTACTAGTAGGATGTGTACCAGTAGCCTGTATGCTAGTAGACGGTGTACTAGTAGGCTGTGTACCAGGATCCAGATCAATCCATTGTTCTTTGTCTACAAGAAGGTCCTCCATCTTGATCTTCCATAGCTCAAAGTTTTTACCATTGAACTTCTCTATATCGATTCTAGATGAGCTCATCATTCCTCTTTCTATACTCAAATCCCCACTGCAAAATCTCCCACTAAACCCAGGTTTATCACAGACCCAATATAAACTTGATCTATCAAGATCGAGCCAAACCCTCAACAACAAAGGCATCCCTTTGAAGCCAAAAATGAGCTCTGACACCACATGTAAGTTTTAAACCTGTGAAGTAAAGCAATGCATATAGATTCTTAAGAAAAACAAAATTTAATCAATGGCTCATACACAAAGTACACAGAGATTTTATACCAGAAACCCTCAACCGGGAAAACCTTTATTATATTCATTATATTGAATTTCACCATTCACGATACAATATATATACAATTTTTTTAGGTATTTTGTAGATACCAAAACCCTAATCCCTTAATCCAGGATTAATTTACAAAACTGCTAAAAATAGCAAAATCCGCTAAAAATAGCAAAATCCGCTAAAAATAGCAAAAACTGCCCCAAAAAAAAATTCGGGGCATTACCCCAAATGCTGCGTGTAACAAGGGGGGGGCATACTTGCCCCCTCTAGGACCCCCCTAGGAAAGTGACTGGCACACATGACACAAGAAGGGCACTACTACGAGGGATCATGAGATGCAGTTGTCATATCTGACGCACCCACACACACACATGCAAAGAATATAACACATACCCAACACACAGTACACCATTGTTTTACGTGAAAACACAAAGTAGGAGAAAACCACAAAATGATTTTTCTTATATTTCTTGAACAATTACATTCATCAGAAGAACCAACTTCCTTTGTTTTCCAGCTGCAAATGGAAGGAGTCTCCAACACCCTAGTTTCTCAGGCTACAACCTGAGGGAAGCTCCAACTCCCCAATTCTCTGGCTACAAATAGAAGGAGGCTACAACCCCTTATGTTCTCTGGCTACAACCGGAAGGTGGCTACAATCACCTATCATTTCCCCATCCAACTACCCTAAAGTAGAAGTAGAATGATGGAACCACTATCACACTATCACTGTGAGATATACCGTTGTAAACCTGAACCATGCATCAACCATGCATCAAACTTTACCTCAACCTGTAATCAACCTGTACCATAAACAAGTGCATCAAACATGCACCAACCTGTATGCATCAAACATGCATAAACAAGTGCATCAACCATGCACCAACCTGTACCAAATAATCTGTAGTCAACCTGTACCATAAACAAGTGAAACCAACCATGTACCAAGTATGTACCAATCATGTGTCAAATACTCATCATCTAAGACTCATCAATATGTACCAACATCATCAACTATACACCTCATGTATGTGCCAACTCATCAACTACTTGTCTCAACCATGTACCCAGCTTGTACCTCAACCAAAATCACTCATCAATTTCATCATCCAAATATTATTTTTAACTCTTTAATAGACCTGGTGTATATGATCACATACCTGCAAACCTTCCTTAACTTTAAACAACAAGAGACTATCATTTTCATCAAACTTTTCTTTAGTCTCACATGACTAGTTTTGGATTAGTCAACCCTAACTTGAAATAATCATAACTTTGTACCTATAATGAATAAAGAACTGAAACTGATACACAATGTTATTCAGTGTGTTTTATACAATTCCTCCAGTTTTCACTACTTGGAACCTCTCATAAGAGGAGTTATAACAAAAATGGCATACCTTGTTGAATTTTGGCTTATTCTAGAGAGAGACCTTGTAGAGCGTGCCCTGCATGGAATATTTGTTGAATCAATCCGAAACTGTTACAAAGAATAATATAGACTGTAATATAACCAAAAAATTTGGTATTACTGAATTTGGATCTGTTATGAAGAATTTATGACGTTTTTACCCGAAACACCTATTTTTGACTAGTTTCAGGACTAGCCACAAACCCTATTTTCCAAGGAGTGTAACTCCAAAAATAAAACGACCGACAAGATGAATTTTTTACCACAGATCCTTGGATATGTTTCCTCAAATTCATATCAATTTCATGGTATGAATCATTCTAGAAAAAAATTTATTGTGAAATTGGTGAGATGACCTATAAATAACATACCTTAGAAAGCATCATCAAAAGAATTTATCCTTCCTTGAATTTCGGCCTTCTTTTCTTCTCCTTCCCTCAAAAATTAATCTTAGATATCCTTTGGTTACATTAGACACCTATAGATATTCAATATGCTCAACTGTAATATAAAATGAAAGAGCCTTGCCTCTTATTTATACTCTCCAAGTAGCTTCCTTAAAAACATCTTCTAGGTCACTTTGCCCACTTTCCTTATTTTAGGGTTAACCCACTTCTAATTTCTCTATTAAATTTATTATTTAAATAATTTATTTTGTACTCACTTTGAATTATAGTACACTCATCACTTCACTTTATTATTTACCTTCTAAAATCTCTTAGACCACTTTGACTACTTTGACCTTTTGGGGCTTCTAGATGACATATGAGGGTCCTCCAACTTCGTAAGGCCATAACTCTCAAACCGTGAGGAGTTATGTGACGTTCCACATACCACCAAAAATGGAATGACATGTAATATCCATATGTAATAGTATTACCTACAAATATATCAAAACTCAAACCATTATCCATCAAACAAACTTGGGTCCATTACCCAAACCTGGGTTCTCCAACTTCTCATGGCCATAACTCTCTAACCGTGAGGAGTTACGTGACGTTCATATACCACTAGAAATGGAATGACAAGAAATATCCATCTAGGATATTTTCACTGACAAATTAACTGACCTTCATCTCATTATTCCATAAATGATCATGGGTTCTCTAACCATACTTCTAGGATAACTCAATCCGCAAAGTGTCTTCCCGTGAGGGATTTCACCATAAGGGGACCACTTTGGAGTTCATCCATTTGTAATTATTATAAACCATGAAAATAAAATAATGATTCATCTTTACATCAAACAAACTTGGGTCCAATACCCAAACCTTTGTGCTACGGGGCTTTCTTCAAGGGTTGATATCAATGACAACCAACCTTAATCAACATACCTTATATGCCCTCTTATACATTTTTATGAACCTATAATTTTAATTTATCTCCATGATTGTCTTGTATGGATCAAGATATTTCCATAGACTACTCTTAGACCCCAATATGATTCTGGAGAAAGAAGTTATGGCCCTCAGAAGTTAATTGGGTCTTAAAATTTGCTCTTCATTGTTTGGCCTGTAACTCCTTCATACTAACTCCATTTGAAAAATGGTTTACAACATCAAAAATCTTTATTCGGGATCTATTGTTTGAGATGAAAAAACTGTGTGACCTATAAGGAAATAAATTTTCTAATTCTACTTCTCAAAAACGTCATATGGCCTCCGAAAATGGCTTACAAGTTGAACACCCAAAAGTCATTGTAATTTTCTAGTAATTTTCATTTTTTTTGTAATTTATGGGGGAATTATGCTGACTGGGTTGCTCATGAGGCATCTTGAGTCAATATGGAATCACAGGTGGTTCCCTGTGAGCCTTTGGTCTCATTTTCCCTATGTCGTCAACCTATACCTTCCTTTTCCTTAGCCATTATCTCCTTCACTACCACATGCATGTTGATTTTTTACCCCCATAGGGCCTTGGATGCCATGTGGATCCTTTATATTGGGTCATGGGGATGGGAAGGCCCCATCCCTCAGCCATTCAAAAAGTTTGCACAAAGTTTCATTCCCTTTTAATCAAAGGATTGAGGATCGTGGGGCATCGATGATGATCAACGATCACCATCTCATTGCGACCTCCTAACCTGCCAACCATTAACCAAGGGGTGGAGGGGAAAAAATCCTAACCATGGTTTTGGATCTAGTAACGTGGCACACATACTTGAATTAAAAAACCTCCTCCTATGGTTATCCTAACCACATTGGACCCCCCCTCCCCGCAATAAGGTTATGTGGGTCTCGTTCATGGTTCCACCAGGTGGGAAATCTCTGCCACTCCAACTCCACGTCAACCCCACCACTGCCACATATCGAATACACCTACCATCGTGTACATGCCATCATGGAAGTACATATTTCATGCATACCATATTAGCTGACATGTGGCATCCCACATCATGTTGACATCATCATACGAAAAAATTCCCAAATTTTTCCAATTTTTCTTATTTTCGAAATTTCCAAATATACCCAATTTCACAGTTATTTATGTGGTCTCCATTAGACCTTGGAATTAAATTTAGTACAACCAATATGGCCCTATAAGTGTCAAATTAAACTTTGCACAAGTAATTCGATCCTTCTAGATTGAATTTCCCCATGAGTTTAATCATAATTTTGGGGCTTTCTCCAGAAACACCCAATTCCTCTTAGTTTCACCATGGGAACTCTACAATTTCAATTTTTGGCCATCTACAAGTCCAATTTTTGTCCCAATTATGTTGGAAAATTGATTGTCATTGACGATTCGAATTATATCTGATAAGAACAATTGGCTATCGGCATGGGACTCAGAGATGGAAAACACGAGAATTGTTAAGGCTAAGGGTGATGAAGGAGATTGACTTGTTGACGTGAAGGGCCCCATGTAAACATGAGTGATTTCAACTTTGTACATAATATATTTAAAAGAAGGGATCACATTGTAAAGTAATAAGGAGACTTCAAACCCTTTTCCACATGGGATAAAAGACAAATAAATAAGAACGGGAGGAGTAACAAAATGAAGAGAAGATGAATCATTAGGGACTCCTGACCTCTAGCTAACCTCTCAACTGATTAATTATATTATAAAAATATTTTCCCACAATAGAAAAAGGGGTTCTTTGGCTATGAATGAGGAGGAGAGGTTGCCCAGATGTTACTGAAGAGCATAGACATGTACCAAAGAGCCTATAACTTTCCCTTTGTTGAATAAAAAAGGGCCTGGTGGAAGCCAAAAGAATGTTGGTTTTTGCGTTTTTATTTCCAGGGTAAATTCTGAGTTTATCTTTGATGAATTTCATGGTTTATATTTTATTATAAATGGTTAACATATGTATTGAAAATGTTTGGTTGTTTATGAATTTTATTTAGCAAATGAAATTTTGTACCCATCGTTGTCTGCGATCGTTTATACAAATATGGTTGTTATGGGTTGGTAAGAAAGTGTAACGACTATTTAACCATAGTCATGCATTTCTCTTTGAGTTGAGAATCAATGACCCTCCTCCCAGAGTCATTGCAAATTCAATGGGGTTTTCTAAATTCATTTGCAGTCGAGTTTCTTCCCACAGTCAACCGACAAGCTTCCCTTGGTCGACTTCCTTCAACTTCTGACTTGCATTTCCACCCACTTGACTTAGAGATAAAATTCGACTTGGATTAAATATGACTTGAGTAATTCCGACTTAGGTGATTTGATGTCGACCTAACTTTCTTCAGCTTTTGACTTGCATTATCTTTGACTCGAATTAGTTGAATTACATTACCTTCGACCCGACTTTACTAAATTGACCCAAATAAAATTGAATTAGGTCATTTCAACTTTGGCCGATATGCCTCGCCTCCGAACCAACTTGTATTTCCCAACTCAATTCTTCTTCGACTCAACCTTCAGAAAAACTGACTTGACTTATTATTTCTTTGCAACTAGACTTCTCAGTTCTTCCAATTCAACTGGTGGCTTGATTGGTCAAGAAATTTTCTATCATCTAAACAAATAGAGTTATAATTGTTTATATATATTTTTGTGTTGATGAGATGTGTAGGTTATAAGCCTCCTTTTCATGGATCAGATGGTATTAGAGCAGATGTTTGAATGCATTAAGCGAGACCTGTATGGTAAGTACCCACAATGATTACAAAATAAAGGGACGAGAAGTGTTTTCAGGGCTAGAGTGAAGTAGAGCATCAAGAATGGTAGGGTGACATTGTGAAGGTGAAGAGGAAGAAGACCCCAGGATAGGTTGGATCGATTTGAACAAAATTTGGCCATCCTGACATCAATGCTGTCACAATTGTTGGCAGCGAAGAGAAAGGAAATTGAGACTTGTCATGAAATTCCTAAGAAGGAAGAGAAGAAGCTGGAGACATAACATAATATCCAACCAGAGAAGGGAGAGTGCAAATACATACACACACATATACCTTTTTGGTGCAGAGCCTCCCCTACCTCAACAGTGTATGTTGACCTCCCGGTCAAGGATCGTTCTTAATTCTATGAGCTGAAACATCTCTTTCAATTCCTTGCTAGAATCTCCCCGAACTAAATCCACAGGTCTTTATGAAACTCCACCCATGCGAATTATCACCAAGCGCAAGCTTCCTCCACACGACCACAGGTTGTGACTGCACACCTATCAAAAGTTGTTTCATAATTTTGCGTATCAGGTCTTTTCATATGAGTCACCCTGACTCTCCTAACCTCTGAAATATTGACTGGGAGCCTAGCGCATGATAGATCCTCTATTTTTCCTTCACCAATGTGACCTCCGGTTGTGACCTGGGGCTCAACTTTCGAGCACTTCACGACTTCGCATCTAGCAAAGTTCGCTTGCTCGTCCTTCCGAAACTCAAACTTGTGAATTTCGCTCGCCATATCAATGGTCCAAAATCCCCGTGATCTAACGTTCCTGATATCCTTTTCGCGTATCGAGACTTCATGTTTCGCAAAGTTGGAGGACTGCTCACCTCCCTTCTCCCGATATCCGAACTCCTAATATCTCCCTGGACAATCAACGATCCACGCTTTCTCTTCGATCAATGACTATGATCCTTTCGCGAGTTCTCACTTTGAGAATCCTCACGACTCTGCCCTTTGACCTTTCCACTCTGCGAGTCAGCAGAATGATGATCTCTCGCCACGTGCCCTGCCTCGATGGATGGTTCCTATGATTTCATAACTGTGCGACTTCGCAATTCGGCTCTCCTGTGCAACTCCAAAGGGTTTAAGCCTTGTGCACGTTCCTCTAGATCCAACGGTTGTTGGTCCACACATTCAGATATGACAAATGAGATATGTTCTCCTCCTGCACACTCTTCTGGGTGTCTGGATGTGAGATTCAATGCTCCATATCTCTTCCTCTACAGCTGATCTGATGGTTTTTGTCACTCCTCCTCCTGAGCTTGCAACTTCTCCCGACTCGGAAGAATTCAAATGTTTTAAAAGTCCTCCACCTTTTATTTCTCTATGAGCCCAACTACTTGGGTCTTGACTATGTTCTGAAGATGTTGTCTCTCATGAACGTTGGCAATGAAATAAAACCTCAGCCCTGGTGCTCACTTGCGCTCTACGTGCGAATTTTCACTACTCCTCCTGAGATTTTGGCTTGCTCAATCTCTAAGGGACTTGGCCCTTCTGCATCTTCCCAAAATACTTTTTGGTGCTCTCCTAGTAGCTTTGTGCTCATCCTCCTGATATTTTGAACTTAAAAAAAGTTCTCCCTATGCACACTCCTTATGCTTGACCAACCTTCAACTGGTCATATTTCAACACTTCGCCCAAGTGTTGGTCTGGTGGATTCCTTGCATAGGTCTTCCCCCAAAGTATTCAACAACTCTATATCAACTCTTTCACTCCCTAAAGGGATATAAGTGCCCTCTTTGTAACTTATTCTCAAGCACTCCTTGTTGAGCTTACACAGTATTCAGTAACTCCATGAGTGTTCGTCCTTGACACTTCGCTTATCTCTAAACTCGAAACATAGTTTTCCTTTGTGCACTCCTTGCACTTTCTCAATGCCCACCTCACAGAGCTCTACAGAACCTTCAGTAGTTATGCTTCTTTGTTCTGTACCTTCTCTGCACAGTCCTACCTCCAAGGTGTTCAACAACCTTGAGGCTTATCTTGAGTCTACAAACTATCCTAGTGTGCCCTCCTGACACGTTCTCCTTGGAACTCGATTGAGAGATTCATATGCGCACTCCATGCGTTGGCTACAAAACTTCTAACGTTATTTTGTGCACTCCTTGCACAACCTAAAGAACCCAGAAACAATTTAACAAAACCACATATAAGATATTATTTCTATCCCTGTAGATGGAACCTAAAATACATATACATCATAAAATAACGCACACATGACGTTCATGAGACACATAAACACATAGAAACACATATGCAAGAAAAATTTCTCTTTGTATGAATCTGAGAATGTCTGATTACAATGGGTGTGAGCTCAGACTGCAACAAAGTCTTGTCTCTCTCCTTTACTCTTCTCTACATGCTAGTTATAATGGATCTAGATAAAAATATATTTTTACAAAGGGGCTCCTCGAGCTTTTTCCTCCATCTACCTACTCTAATTAATATCACATTGAATTACATTCAATAGTTGTCTAGTCCGGATCGGATCTAGATCTCATCAACCTGTCAACCATTAAAGGTGACTCTACCTACAGCCTTCTCAAAGGCATGGCTTTGGCTCTTCTAGCCTTACAAACATTCAACTGCATTAAATTACAATTTGAAATTTAATTTGAGAGGGTTGGCGCCTCTCCGCCTTAAATGTGTGCTTTTGATGTGTTGTATAGCTGGTGCATCACTGGGTTGGAACAATGTTGTTGCATCATACTCCACTACTATGAAAAATTCATGAGATCCTGCTCATGAGATTCCCATCCCTATTGAAATCCACATGGATCCCAAACTATTCTTTGGAGATGTCCATCTGCTCCACTACTTTGATGCTCTTGTTGCTTCCCTACTGCTCTTGCAGGCTTCCTTCTGTTTATCTTCCTCTTACTGACAGTTTATGTTGTTGAATTCAACATCAACCATCTTATATCCTCAATCACCTCTTCCAGCAGCTTTGTTGGCTGGTTCTCTTTATGAAGCCTCCTCGGCTACACTTCTTCCCTACAAATGGGTAGATCAACTTGATCCCCCCTGTTGTTTTCTTCTTCTGTGGTACTAGCTAGCCACCCTGTTGCAGACTCCGATTCTGTGGTCTCTTCTTGACTGAACTGCTTCTCAGTCAACTCCTCTGACAGATTAGTTTCTTCTAGTCCTACTTGTGTTGGTTCAGCTCTAGATACTCTTTAGACTGGAATTTTGGTTTGATCTCCTTGACTGTCTCTTGATGGAAGTCATTTAATGGTTGTGGATGGTTCAACCAATCCTATAGCATGTTCAATTCCTTCTCCCATGGAGTGAGCATCTCAACTGTGTGCTCTTCTTCTGCTTCGGAAGACATCTATGTCTGCTCCATTTCTTCCTCATCTATGATAGTCATTGTTGGATGCTTTTTTGTTGTTTCACCTACACCACATGTTATAACCTCGACTTGGTTGATTGGTAGGAATACCTCAATTCCTCCAATGATCAGAATATATTTCTGATCTTCCTCCATTAGCTCTCCTTGTTGATCTAAACTCTCAGTTGAGTTCATCTCTTCTCCCTTGCCCATCCGGAAAATTGGGATTTCCTCCCTGCCCTCCTGACAGTCTATGATATCTTATGATCTCTCTCCATTGCGCACTTGGAAATATGAACTTTCATTACTTTCCACCTAGCATTCTTTGAGATCATCCACAAATCTCCTTCCATTTCCCACCTAGAAACTTGAAACTCCACTTCTTCCCTCTTGGAAGTTTCTGAGATCCTTAACTGATCTCTTCTCTTCATCATCACTGAGACTCTTCCCAATTTCTGGCTCACATATGTGAACCACTTCTTTTGTGTCCCTGAGACTTTCAACATACCTCAACCATACTCTCAACAACCTTTGTTTTCCTCTGGCCAATAATCGCTTAACTGGCCACTTCACCTTCTTCTTCATGGACCACTCATATACCCAATGGAATTTTGCATCCTGCTACATTTTTAATGCCATCTCATCCATCTGTGCTCTTACTTCCTGGATTTATTTATCCATCTTTTCTTTTCTTTTCTACTGGCGGTCCTTGCTTTGACCACTCTTTTGGCCTTCAGTAGCCATCTTCATTTTCTACTTGCCCTCCTGGAACATTTGATGTTCACTCTGCAACTGAGAGCATTCACAGATTCTCCTACAACCCACCTAGCTATCAAATGTCTATTTCCTATGTGAAAACAAATATCCACTAACAGAGCATTTCTCTTCGCCTCCACTCTCCTCTTCCGCCTGAAATATACAGATGAAATCAATATCTGATACCACTTTGATGGTATCATACTATCTCCTTTATCTCCTTAGCTTTTCCTACGATCTACAGAAAAATTATGTGCTCTGATACCACATGGTGCAGAGCCCCCCCAACCTCAACAGGGTCTGTCGACCTCCCGGTCAAGGATTGTTCTTAATTCTATGAGCTGAAGAAGCTCTTTTGATTCCCTGCTAGAATATCCCCGAACTAAATCCACATGTCCTTATGAAACTTTGCCCACACAAATTATCACCAGGTGCAAGATTCCTCCATGCGACCACTAGCTGTGACCGCACACCTATCAAAAGGTGTTTTGCAATTTCACGTATCGGGTCTTTGCATATGAGTCACCACAACTCACCCGACATCTGAAATCCCAACTGGGAGCCTAGAATGTGCTAGCTCCTCTATTGTGCCTTCACCAATGTGACCTCCGATTGTGACCCGGGGCTCAACTTTTGAGTGCTTCGCGATTTCGCGTCTCACGAAGTTCGCTTGCTCATCCTTCTGAAACCCGAACTTGTGAATTCCTCTCGCCAGATCAATGGTCCAAAATCCTTGTGATCTGACAGTCCTAATCTCCTTTTTGTATATCGAGACTTTGCATTTCGCAAATTTGGAGGACCACTCACCTCCCTTCTCCCGATATTCGAACTCCCGATATCTCCCTAGACAATCAAATTTCCACGCTCTCTCTTAGATCAATGACTGTGATGCTTTCGCAAGTTCGCACTTCACGAATTCTCACGACTCTGCCCTTTGACCTTTCCACTCTGCGAGTCAGCAAAATGTTGATCTCTCGCCACATGCCATGTCTCGATGGACGGTTCCGATGATTTCAAAACTTTACGACCTAGAAATTTGTCTCTCCTGTGCAACTCCAAAGGGTTTAAGCCTCATGCACATTCCCCTGGGTCCAACAACTATTGGTCTATGCTCTCAGATATGATGGCTGAGATCTATTCTTCTCCTGCGCACTCTTCTGGGTGTATAGACGTGAAATTCAACGCTCTAGATCTCTTCCTCTGTAGTTGATCTGATAGATGTTGTTTCTCCTCTTCTTGAGCTTGAAAATTCTCCCAACTTGGAAGAATTCAAATGTTTTCAAAGGCCTCAACCTTTGATTTATCTATGATCCTGACTACTTGGGTATCGACTACATTCTGAAGACATTGTCTCTCCTAAGATTTGGCAATGAAATCAAACCTCGACCCTGGCGCTCACTGGTGCTCTGTACATGAATTTGAACTACTCCTCTTGAGATTTTGGCTTTGTTAGTCTCTAAGGGACTCAACCCTTCTACATCTTCCCAAAAGACTTTTTGGTGCTCTCCTGGCACGCTCTATGCTCTTCATATTGAGCATTTAAACTTAAAATAAGTTCTCCCTGTGCACACTCTTTGTGCTTGACCAACCTTTAACTGGTTATCTTTCAACACTTCACCCGACTGTTGGTCTGGTGCATTCCTTGCATAGGTCTTCCTCCAGAGTATTCAACAACTTTGTATCAACCCTTTCACTCCCTGAAGGGATATAAGTGCCCTCTTGGAAACTTATGGTCAAGAACTCCTTTCTAATCTTACATATTATTTAGTAACTTTGTGAGTGTCTCTCGTTGACACTTCTCTTATCTTTGAACTAGAAATAAATTTATCCTTTGTGCACTCCTTGCACTTGCTCAATGCCCACCTGGAAGAGCTCTACAAAACCTTCAGTAGTTTTGTTTCTTTGTTCTGTACCTTTTCGAAAAATTCCTACCTCCAAGGTGTTCAACAACCTTGAGGCTTCTCTTGAGTCTCCAAACTATCCTGGTGTGCCCTCCTGGCATGTTCTCCTATGAACTCGACAGAGAGATTCAAATGCACACTCCTTGTACTGGCTACAAAACTTCTAACGTTCTGTTGTGCACTCCTTGCATAGACTAAAGAACCCAAAAACAATTTAACAAACCCACATACAACATATTATGTCTATCCCTGTATATGGAACCTAACATACATCTACAACATAAAATAGTGCACATGTGACATTCATGAGACACATAAACACATAGAAACACATATGCAGGAAAAACTATTCTTTGTGTTAATATCAGAATGTCTGATTACAATGGGTGTGATATCGGACTACAACAGAGTCTCGAATCTCTCCTTTTCTCTTCTCTACATGCTAGTTCTAATGGATCTATATAAAAATATATTTTTACAAATGGGCTCCTCGATCCTTTTCCTCCATCTACCTACTCTCATTAATATTACATTGAATTATGTTCAATGGTTGTCTAGTCTGGATCGGATCTAGATCTCATCATCTTGTCAACCATTAAAGGAGACTCTACCTGCAACCTTCTCAAAGGCATGGATTTGGCTCTTCCATCCTTACAAACATTTAATTGAATTAAATTACAATTTGAAATTTGAAATTTAAATTGAGAGGGTTGGCGACTCTCCTCGAATGTTTGCTTTTGATGTACTGTATAGTTGGTGCATCGTTGGGTTGGAGTGATTCTCTTGCATCACTTTTCATGTATAGGTTTAAGAACATGATCAAATCTCATTTTTATCCAATAATATATGAGGAATACCGAAAAATATCATGGCATTATTTTATAAAGAAACAAGGACAATTAATGCAAGAGTTCACAACAGATTTCTAGAAGAGAGCAATTCATATGGGAGTTCCTCTCAAAAGTATAGACATATTGGTCAAGTATTTGGGGGCATTGTTTCCTCATATTCATAGGAAATTGGTTTTATTCATACAAAATACAATTGATAAGGCCAACATTCAAGAACAATACCTTGAAGGAGACAAGCAAAAGCAACAAGAAAATCCTCACAAGCAAGTAGAACCACAAGAGCAACATAGAAACAAAAAAGAAGAAGAAGAAATGGAATGAGAAGAATATTATTGAAGGAAAAAAAGAAGAAACACCTTTTTATACAACAATGTAAGGGATGTAATAAAAACAGACACACTGAAGAGAATTGTTGGAAATTTCACCCAGAGAATCGCCCCAATTTTTTTCAGAAGAAGAAGAAAGACTTAATATCAATGGATGTTGAGGAATGGGTGGATAGCACATTAGAACCAGAAGGGAATATTGACTGCACTAATATTCAGAAAGAGGTGGCATTAATTGGTTGCAATAACAAGGAGGCGACGGAAATGACTGAACTTTTCTGCATTAAAATCCACATGAAGCAAAGCAAGGTGGATTGTTCGTTTAATCTGGGTTCACAATATAACTTGATATCTGCACAATTAGTTGAGAAGCTCGGGTTGGAGACTCAATATCATCAAAATCCATACCTCCTGGGCTGGGTAAGGCAATATGTGGAATTGAAAGTGAGAAAGCAATGCAAATTTAAGTTTTCCATCAATCATAATTTTGTTGGTGAAGTTGTTGTAGATGTGGTTCCTCTAGACATATGTCGAGTCATCTTGGGAAATTAATATTTGTATGTGAGGGGCACTATTTTCAGGAGGAGAGAAAACCAATATAGGATAGTCAAATATGGAAAATAGTATGCCATAAATTCACACCAGGAAAAATCTAAGTTCTCTTTGATCAGTGCTCATCAGGAAAGAAGAATCATGGGAAATACAAAGAAGTTTTTCTTGTTGTTCCTAAGAGAAGGAAAGAAACAAGGAGAAGATAACAAGTTGGATATGAAGGCATATTTATAAGGATGTAGTGGTGAGCAATGTCATCAACTACAAAAACTGATTGAAGCCTACAAGGAAGTGTTCAAGAGCCTTAGGGACTGCCACCCAAGAGAGATGTTGAACACGAGATTCAGTTGTTTCTAAAATCACCACTGCCTAACATTGGGCACAATACAGGTACTCCATCATCAAAGCACATGAAGTAAATAAGTAACTGCAAATTTGTTTGGAGTAGGAAGTCATCAGACCCAGTACATCACTATGTGGTTCACCCATCATCATGGTGCTGAAGAAATATGGAAGCTTGAGAATGTGAATTGACTACCGTGACTTGAAAAAGATCACCATCAAGAATAGATATCCCTTGCCAAGGATTGATGAATTGTTGTATCAACTGCAACAAGCTAAATTATTCACTAAGTTGGACCTCAAATCAGGTTATCGCCAAGCGCATAACAAATTAAAAGACGTGTGGAAGACAATGTTAAAAACAAGACAAGGTTTGTATGAATGGTTAGTAATGTCTTTTGGATTATGCAATGCACCTGCAACATATATTAGACTCATGAATGGTGTACTGCAGTCTGCATCCCTTCATTGAATCTTTTGTAATATTATTTATGGATGATATATTAATATTTAGCAACACTTGGCAAGAGCCCCTCTCACATGTGACACATGTATTATAGACATTGAAGAAGAATAAGTTGATTACCAACTTGCAAAAATGTGAGATTGGGAAGACTTCCTTGATATATCTTGGGCACATGACTGGAGGAGGAGAGATGATTGTATATCTAGAGAAGGTTGTAGCCATCACACAATGGCCTATTCACACCAACGTGACAGAGGTTGGGAGTTTCATGGGAGATGCTCAGTATTGAAGGAAATTCATTGTCGACTTATCAACAGTATAAACACCATTGCATGCCATAACAACCAAAGGAAAGAACTTTCATTGGGGTAAAACATAATAAAGATAATTTGAAGATTTGATGAATAAAATCAACAATGCTCTAGTGTTATCCATGCCAAATTTGTAACGACCATTTCAGCTAGAGATTGATGCTAGTGGATATGCATTGGGAGAAGTACTCATGCAAGGAGGAAGGCCTATGTGCTACCATTCAGAGTTGTTTCACAGATACGTGGTGGACTATCCTGTTGGGTATGTGTTATATTCTTTGCATGTGTGTGTGTGGGTGCGTCAGATACGACGACTGCGTCTGACGATCCCTTCACCTATTTTTAGCTATTTTGTAAATTAATCCCGGTTTGTAATTTTTTTTTTTGGGCGGTTTTTGCTATTTTTAGCGGATTTTGCTATTTTTAGCTGATTTGTAAATTAATCCCGGATTAAGGGATTAGGGTTTTGGTATCTACGGAATACCTAAAAACATTTTATATATTGTATGGCGAATGGTGAAATTCAATATAATGAAAAAGAAAGGTTTTCCCGGTTGAGGGTTTCCGGTAAACATCTCTGTGTATTCTGTGTATGAGCCATTGATTAATTTCTGTATTGCTTAAGAATATATATATGCATTGCTTTACTTCGCAGGTTTAAAACTTACATATCCCACGTATGATACATATCTCTTTGTAATTGTACAAGAAGCAAAGAAGTGGAATCATTGCCTCTTTGGGAAAGAGACTATCATACACATAAATCATTAGCCTCTTCGATATCCATAAGGTTAGAGCAAGATGAAACAAGTGATACAAGTGGTTAGGTTTCTTGCAACAGTTTCATTTGTTGATTAAGTAAAATAAATGAGTCATGAATAGAATAGCAGACATACTCTCTCGACCACCACTGAAGAATATTGCAGCAATTGGAATGATAATGCATCTTGATCCTTTCACTCATGAATTTTTGAGTGAGGATTATGATGGAGATGAAGATTTCAAAGAAGTCTAAAAGCATTTAAAGTAGAGGATAGTCATTTTCATGGAAGGAAATGCATACCACCTCTAGGATGGATTGTTGTACAAGTCAAAAAAACTATGCATACCCTGAGACAAGAGAGTTTAGTTGATGAGAGAAGCACACACTTCTAGAGTTGCTATAAATTTTGGTGTGACAAATACATTGGCGAATCTGCAGTGATATGTGTATTGAGAAAAGATGCAGGAGTAGGTGGGAATGTTTTTTAGAGGTTGTGTTCTTTGTAACACTAGTAAGCCAAGAAACCAAAAAATTGGTTTGTACATGCCATTTTCGGTGCCAAACAGGCCTTGGGAGAGAATCTCTATGGATTTTGTTAGAGGTTTTTGTATGAATCGTAGAGTCCATGACTACTTGTTCATTGTGGTAGACCATTTTATCAAAATGTGTGTTCTCACTCTCTGTAAGAAGACAATATCTCGACGATAAGCAACTAGACTATTTTTCTTAGGACAATAGGTTCTTGGGAAGGTTTTGGACAATGCTCTGTAAGAGAATGGATACCAAGTTGAAGTAATCCACTTCCTTTCATCCTCAAATTGATGGAAAAACTGAGGTTGTGAAGAAGACACTGGTGCAACTACTAAGAGGATGCAACAACAAGCATCCAAAGACTTGGGACAAGCAAACAGTCTACATTCAATATTATTACAATAGATCACTTCATTGTTCCACCAATAAGTCTCCTTTCGAGACTTGTTTTGGTTATTTACCTCCTTTATCATTTGACACAGTTTATGGACAACAAAGGGAAGAAGCATAATTACAAGAAGAAGAAAAAAAGGCAAGCACATTTGTGGACAAGATCACGCATATACATCTAAGGGTTCAGGAGAAGATCAAGAAGATCCAACAGTTGTACAAAGCCAAGAATGATCAACACAAGGAGGACCATAAGTTCCATTTTGTAGATAAGGTGTGGCTCCACCTCAGTAAGGATCGACTGCAAGGAGCAACGAAGAAAATCAAGCCCCTTATATATGGACCATTTGAGATCATTGAGCAAGTAAATGAGAATTCCTTCAGAATAAAACTTCCAACTTATATGAAGATCAACTCAGTGGTGAATGTGAAATATTTGAAGTTGTTTGAACCCTCCATGTTGGACGAGGAGAAACATAATCACGTTCTTCCCATCATGGAAAACTTTTCACCTCATAGTCTTGAGGAATTAAAGGAAGACACAGTTCTGCATAAAAACGAGTGGATGACTTGAAGAGGACAACAAGAAATGTGGCAGATTGGTCTCAAGAGATAGAATGCAAGGAAAGATAAGAGGAATCAAATTCCCTCATCTATCCTTGACAAATTTTGGGGACAAAAATCCTCCCATTTGGGAGGTGTGATATGAATCAGATCTGACAAGAAGAATTGGCTATCGACACAACACTCAAAGATGAAAAACATAGGCATTGCTAAGGCTAACGGTAATGAAAGAGATTGACTTGTTGACATGAAGGGCCCCATGTTATCATGAGTGATTTCCACTTTGTATGTAATAGATGTAAAATAATGAAACATATTGTAAAGGAATAAGGAGACTTTAGACCATTTTCCATGTGGGAGAAAAGACAAACAAATTAGAATGGGAGGACTAACAAACTGAATAGATGTTGAAGTGTCGGGGATGGTTGACCTTCTAGCTAACCTCTCAGTCAACACATTATTCTATAAAATGTTTTTCCACAATAGAAAATGGGTTCTTTGGCTGTGAATGATGAGAAGAGGTTGTCCATTTGCTACTGAGGAGCATAGAGATGTACCATAGAGCTTGTAACTTACCCATTGCTAAATAAATAAGATCCTGGTTGAAGCCAAAAGAATGTTGTTTTCCCATTTGGGTTTCTTGGGTAAATTTTGAGTTTATGTGCGATGAGTTCCGTGGTTTATATTTTCTTATAAATGGTTAATGTCTACGCTGCAAATTTTTGGTTGTTTATGCATTTTATTTAGCAAATGGAATTTTGTACCTGTCATTTTCTAAGATCGTTTTGCAAATATGGTTGTTATGGGTTGGTAAGCAAGTGTAGCGAATCTTTAACCATAGTCACACATTTATATTTGAGTTTAGAATCAATGACCATCCTTACAGAGCTGTTGCAAATTCAATGGGGGTTTCTAAATTTGTTTTCGGTTGAGTTTCTTCCCACAATCCACTGATGAACTTCCCTTGGTCGACTTTCTTCAACTTACGACTTGGATTCTATCTGAATTGACCTAGATAAAATTTGAATTGGATTAAATCTGATTTGTGTGATTTTGACTTGGGTGATTCGACATCAACACGACTTGCTTCAGCTTCCGACCTGCATTATCTTTGACTTGACTTAGATAAAAAAATTCGACTTAGTTGACTTGAATTACCTTTGACCCGACTTGAATAACCTGAACCAGATAATATCGACTTAGGTCATTTCAACTTTGGTCAATATGCCTCACCTCTGACCCAACTTGCATTTCCCAACTCAATTCTTCTTAGACTCGACATCTGGGAAACTTGAATTGACTTATTATTTCTTTCTGATTGTTTGGATTTCTGACTAGACTTCTCAGTTCTTCTGACTTGACCAGTGGCTTGATTAGTCAAAAAAATTTATGTCATCTAAATAGCCAGAGTTATAAATTTTTATAAATATTTATGTGTTGGTAAGATGCGTAGGCTATGGAAAAAAACCGCGAGCTGCGCGCGAGCTGTGCCTCCGACCTAGCTGCTCTGCGGCCCCGTGCTGCCTCCTGCGGCCTCCCTGCCTGGCAGCTCCTGCTGCTGGGCCTCCCGGTCTCCCTCCAGGGCCTTCCTGGGCCCCCCTCCTCCTTCATCAGCCGAGCTTTCGGGCCGTCTGGGTCTGTCCAGAGACCAGACATGCTGCCCCCTGGGGATTCTCTGGACCCTCCCCCGCCCCCTCCTGAAGTTATTTCTTTCAAAGCAATGTTGGATTTGATCTCCAAGCGACAACCCTCAGTCAATCAGCAGAAGTTCGTTAAGAGGATGGATTCCATACCTTCGGTAGCTCTTCCTGAAGAAGAAACCTGTAAAGCAGCTCTTAATCTTGCTGAGAAAGGGCTCATAGGCCAGTTCACGGGCCTCTGGCCCTCGCCTAAGTCAGTAGAGGATTGAACACAGAGAAATTGGAAGCCGTTAATCAAAGAAGGAATCAAGAGCTATTTCGTAGGCAAAGGGTTCTTCATCTTCATTTTTGAAAGTGCAGAGGACAGAAGCCTAATCTTTAGAAACAGACCTTACTTCATGGGCCCTCAAGG
>ML812325.1:193220-204586 GCA_009831015.1 Picea engelmannii
CAGGCCATTCCATAATAGCCTCTACCTTTGTTGGATCCACAATGATACCTTCGCTAGAGATGATAGTCCCTAAGCAATGAATCCCTGAGAGCATTGCGATAGTTTCTCGTAATTTATGTTCCTGTAAAACCTATAATGTTAGGCGCAAACATTCGTCATGTTCTATCATTGTCAAAGAACATATCAAAATTTCCTCAATGAATAATTGAACAAACTTTCCCAAGTATTCATGAAACACCCCTTTCGTCAAGCTCATGAATACCCCTGGGGAGTTTTTTCGTCCCCATAGACAACGATAAACTCATAGTGTCTGAACCGCGTTTTGAAAGTAGTCTTAGGAATATGTTCCTCTTTAATTCGTAACTGGTGATAACCTGATCTCCAATCAATATTGAATACACTGTCACGCCTTTCATTTGATCAAGAAAGTTGTATATACTTGGAAACATATACTGGTTCTTGATCATTGCCTCATTCAAAGACGATAGTCAATACAAAGTATTCCACAACCCATATTTCTCTCGTATGAGAATAACAAGTGCACCCAGAGGTGACACCCTTGGACGTATAATTCCTAGGTCTAACAACTCCTTCAGTTGCATTTTCAACTCCTATAACTTAGGGGTCGACATCCGATAAGGCGCTCTTGCTATCGATTCAGTGACAGGTTTTTAGCTTGATGGTAAATTCCATCTCGCCTTCGGGAAACAAACCTAGTAATTCTTCTGGGATTCACTTCCACAAACTCTCACACTACTATAAGGTTTCCTAATCCTTACACCACGCTCTTGACGTTCAGCACTAAGAATGCATATAACTTTCATCCTTGCATATGCTCTTCTTCCGTACTTAGCTCTATCCAAAACCAAAAGTTTGGTCGGAGATTGCTCATGACGTCTCGAACACCATGGACTGGTGCTCATCCTGGATGTTATTCACTACTGCGTGAATCCCGTGGACCTCGTCAAAATCTTGAACTATAGTGGGTCCTATTGAACTAGCCTCTCCATCCCTCTTAAACAGATAGTCATGCTGGTGATGTGGCTCTCCACATGCCAACATCCGATTTTCAGTCTAGTAGTTCTGGTCCCCGAAGTAGAGCCACTGGCCCACCAGCCTGTAACCCTGGTTTGTTCCTCTAAACAAGCTCAACAACTACTGCTGCTGATGTGGTGGTCCCTTATAGGGGGTCTTCTACTAAGGAACTCGTCGTCGTGGTGTTCTGAAAAAGGGTTTTATAGACGTATCTTGATACCAAGATGTTTTGGTTGGTTGGCATCTAATGCTTCTGTGTAACAGATTTCATCAGTCCAGATGATCTTACAGGAGTCCGACCCTGACTCCCTCAATCAATTATTCCTCAGCTATGAAGCCTATGGGACTACATCATACAACATCCGAGGCATTTAGGTCCTCGCCCTCGCACAAAAATTGGAGTTAACGTCGAACACGAACATGTTGATCTCCATTTTCTCCATGTTTAGATGTAGGGCATACCGAAGTAGCTCCATAAATCTGGTCTCATAATCTAGCATCGTATGAACACCTTGTTGTAAGGTGCTCAACTCATCGAGTTGGCGCTCCATGAATTCCTATGACAATTACTTCTCTCGGAACCATTCCTTGAATCGTTCCCATAACACAGCTTCGACGACCATGCTTAGCTGAGGTAGGAGCGTCTTCCACCATAGAAGAGATCCCCCCCTTTAGTTGAAGACCGCCAAGCGAACCTTCGTGCTAGAGGTCGTAAACGCCAAGCGTGAAGCACATTGACTTGTTCTCCATCCAGGCCTCAACGGTTGAGCCATCCGTGACACTCATGAACTCGAAAACTTAACCTTCTCGAGTTCTCCTTGAATTCTACCAATACTCGTTGGGGCACGTTGTGGAACCTTAGGGGTACAAGTGCCCTGGCCTCTTCTGTGTCTAGGAGGTTAATCAAGGCCTCTGATGACCTTTTGAAGGACCTTATCTGACTAACCTCACCTCCGACAGCAAACTGCTCCACCCAAAGACTTGTTCTTCTCCTTGGGTTTTAGACTCCTTGGGCGTTGATGCTACTGGAGGCATCACGAATTTTCCCCTAGCACCACGTCGTCTATCTTCACGACGTCTTCTAACCACGATTACCACATGGACAAGCTATATTTTAATTAGCGCTAAGTTATTAATCAAGGGTTTAAGTGAGTGGAAGGCATGACTATCCACAATTGCAGGGTTGAGCCCACTCTGATACCATATGTAACCCCTATGTTACGACAACCAAGCGACATACATCAGGTCAATTTTTTTTTAAAGCTACGTTAGGAATTTAAAACATCGTAATATATAGTCAACATCGTCAACACATCAATGACATAAAGTAATGACAAAAAAATAAGTCATCAATAATCCAATACAACACAGTGTCGACACCTCGTCACCATGAACCATGGCACACACATCAATGTATTAGCATTAAATAAGAACATCCCAACATCGTCACAATCTACCATTTATAATGATAGAATAGAACTTAAATATTATTTCAGTCAAGCAACAACATAAGCCAGGGCGCAAAGTAATCCACTTATTCAATTTATAAGGCGCAAGCAGATATCTACTTAACTACAAGGTCATGATTAAATCAATCATCGAAATCACCATAATCAACATCATTTTCAAGGTACACACATGATCCAAATGCCAAATTAACATAATTCACTTATTGATCATTGCGCACAATTAATCTAATCATAAGGAAATCATACAGTAACATTGTGACAAGCGCGCTAGTAAACCTAGTTGTAAACATTAAGCTTCAGCTTAGTCCATAACACAAGCAATCTAAACACCTATTCCTCATCATAAACGAGGCGCCGGGGATTCAATATTAAACACGATCACATATATTAGCAAAACAAATTAAAGAATTGATAATCATTTACGACATTAAATTCCATTCGCGAGAGACGTCCATTAGCTAAACATTATACATTACATTAATTCAGTGCACGTAAGGATTTGAATCCATTAATTCATTAATTTCACAACAACAATTCAAGATGCAAGATATGTCGATTTGATTTTGCAAGGCGCAAGAGAACATAATTAAATAACTCAATCATATGACAACATCATTCTAAGGTCACAAGTATAACAGCTTTATCATTCATCAATCAATAAATAATCAATGCCCGTGGGTAAAATAACTACATAACCATCCATATATTGCCTTAATCATGCACAAATTAATTTACTTTATTTTAAATTCAGGGCGCAAGATCAAAATCTACTTTACTGCAAGGAGTAAGGGTAATCATCAATCTATCTACAAGGTGCAATTAATTCTAATTACTAAATCATTACACATCAACAATTTAATCGTCTAGTAAAAGGAATATAGCTCATGCAACTCAACTAAATTGCCCAGAGACTCTAAATCTCGTCCCTTACAGAAAAAGTTTAAAAGAGCAAGGGGTAAAGTGGAAGCACCTAAAGTACTACTAAATTCTCGATTCACGCAATTACTCTTATTAATCAGATGATGTAACAATACCCCAAGGGAGTCACGCTTCCTTCGCAAGCCACCCCATTTATTTTCAACCTAATAAGATGAACTATCCTAAAAAGGAATTCTGGTGCGGTGAAGCCATAAGGCGTACAAGATGATTATTTTCTATCTTATTCGACGTGGCGCAATTTATGCATATCATTAAGAATACTAAATGCTCAAGGCGCACTTGGTATTATATTACCAGTAATGTCTAACAAGAATTAAAAATTTGTTAAGGAAAAACTACTATGGAAGATTAGAAGTGGGCATTAGTTGCTTGTATTAAATTGTTGGAACAAAACTCTGCATGCGTATTTACATTACTGAAGCTAACTCCCCTAAAGTCGTTACGGTTTACAAGGATGAGTTGCAGGATCCATCTTGCGCCCACGAATGTAGAACGTGTTGTCACCAGGGTAGAGGTTGACTCTGCAAGGATCTACGTCCCAAATTCAGGCGCAGGTGCAAGGATAGCTGCCAACGGTCAAAATCTGGACAGTCCTCACTAAAATCTGTTACAACAACCATATAAAGGAAACCAGAGTACGAAGAACATCACGTAGATTTCGAAGGGGACTGGCAAACAAAAAGCAAGGGTTTTCTGTACAGTTATACATCTGTGCCAGGAGGTAAGGTACTGACGTAGAGAATCCCTCTCCCACAAGGAAGGCAATGCTCTCTTGCCAAAATCGCAGAGGAAGGGAGTTGTTCGTTAGGGACATGTGGAGTGATACCTGCAGGGTTAAGGTAAAGGAAAGTAGCTGAACAAGTAGAGAAGGCGCAGAGTGCAGAGGTTCCTTTTCCCACTGAAATGCAGGGTGGAAGTGATATAACTCAGAAAAATTCAAGGCCCCACGTCTCTTTGCCCATGAGACCTCGCTCTTGCAATTTTTGCTTCAGCAAAGATGGTTCCTGGTGTGAATTGAAGGATGTAGATCACAGGATTTGGGAGGGTTCGAAATCGAGTTCCAAGCAAGTGCATAATTGCTAAAGGCGTGAATTAGACTGGTGAAAGCTTCAAGAGCATGGCATTGACCTTACAATGAAGAGGACGAAATGCTTGCAGTTGGAAGCAAAACGTAGAGCCCGAGGGAATTTGAAAACGCAGAGTAAGGAAACGAAGAGGTAGCATATGTGATTTGCTGGGTAAGAGAGACGATGGGGGCATCGCCCCGGATCTCCCAACGCAGAGCAAAAACCCACGAAATTGATCATACAAAAACGCAGAGCAGAGGTGAAACGTTCTGGGCATTTTAAGGAAATGCAGAACACTGAGCCACTTTTAAAAACGCCAGGGGAGAGGTAATGTGTTGGGTGTTAGAAAAAGACGCAGAGATATTTATATGGTGGAAAGAAAACAAGAAAAAAAACTGAGATCAACACCCTAAATAGCTGAGGAAAAGAAAAACGAGGTGCTGGGAAAAATCTGGACATTATTTTTGGGTCAGGGACAATAAAAAGACAGAACGCCAGGCATATGAACGGAATTTTTTTAAGAAAAGGACCATAACACACCGAGAAACAAAGGAAAGAAAAACGCAGAGGAGGCGAGCTCCAATGTTGGGCGTTTTGCTCAATGCAGGGTTTAACCTCATCGAGGAGGCAGAGAATACAATGCAATCGCTGAAGCATCATGCTCCGATGCTGGCGATTTTTCTGCTCAAACGCAGGGGTTTAACCACACCAAGAAGATAAAGATACAAGGAAAATCGCAACGAAAACACGCTGAGTGTTAAGTGGGGGTGGTTTCGCAAAGCCTAGAGAAGTCAGATCGTTGGAAACCCAACGCAATTTATACGCAGTGAGAAGCAAATTAAAACAATAAAAACGCCAGGTATCTTAAGGTTAACGACGAAGGCCAAGGTAATGTAAACATATACAAAATTTTGCAACAAAAAGTCAGAGAGGGACTATGCCCCACAATATCTTACATCCATTACAATCCATAAACAAATAAATCTATGTACATTTTCTAACAAACCGCAATTTTAAAGGCAGACAGTAACCGAAGGCAAAGAATCTGAGGTGTTTGTCCTGTGCTTTCGCTGTGTCCAGCTCCTTCTTGCTAACCATTGAGATCTTATCAGTACCTCCTAGCCAATGCTAGGGGTACTCTTCTTCCCCTGAGCCCCACGAGCCGCAAAGGGGCCACGCACACAAACCAAAGAAAGCTATCTCTCAGCTCGCCTCGCAAGGTCGAGCTACCACTCTCTATCTGAGCCGGGTATCCCAATTCCCATAAGAAAAATTAGTCAAGAGAAAAATATGACAGCATAACCTTACGCATACTAGTCGTGATCCATTCCCATCCTCTTCCATTTCTTTTATAGAGTTCTTTTAGTGTCTAGTTTCCAAAATGCACATTAAATTCTTTTTATTAAATTTTTATTAGGAATATTCTCCCTCTTACACTTGTCACCCGATCCCTTCGCTGCACCAGAAATTCATTTAATTAATTTAATTAATTTGCCAATTTCCCTCACCCGCCTAAAAGAATTCCTAAAAATGCTCCTTGATGCCCCTTTATTCTCTCACATTCCCTTAATGATTGACGCCTTTCTTAAAGATTAGTTGAGTTCATTTTAGGAAAGTTCTATAGACTAGATTTATTTCTATGTTCCGCATTCCTTTTGCATTTAATTTTCCCCTTTTCGTCTAAGTTCAAATTTAGCAAGTTTTGCACATAAAAAATAATTAATTTTTTGATAATTTAATCCTCCTTTTAATTCTAAATTTGATTTCCCCCCTTTTATTAACTGCTTAATTAAATTTTTGTCCTCATATCCTACTTCGACCTAGGCTTTAATTTCAATTAGGCTTATTAAATTTTTAAGGGAAAAGTTATAATTAATAAATTTTATTTATACATAATTATTTTAAGGCTGACCATCTCCAAGTAAGATACTGCTTTCTAGGCACCTAGGTTAATTGATTCACCTATGTTTAAAAATTGTCACGTGCCCTTCAAGATGCACTACGTGCTCCAAGGGTTCCACTCGCCTTTATTCATGTTCCATCTACGCGACATGCCCTTCAAGATGCATTGCATGCTCCAAGGGTGTCACTCACCTTTTGACTGATTTTGGTAGACGTCTAATCCTTGGAGTCAAAACTTCATCAGGTGACCTTGTGGGAGACTAAGGGCCTCTAAGGAATAAGGACCCTGCCTTATTGTGCGGCCCTTAGAATCTTCGTGAGCAAATGTCTCAGTCTTCCCTCACGACATCGTGGATCCTTTGAACTAGATAATCGTTAACCTGCAGTTATGGCCACGACAGGAGTGCTAGTAGGTTGTCGAAGGGTTGCTCCCACACCTCTTCTTCAATATCTCTAGTTGTTGTGCATGAACCCTTTACTCCAAATGTGAGTTTGATTAACAAGAAATCGTCATCCTGCATCGATCAGTGAAACATGTCAGCGATCCATAAACAACAACATAATATACGTCGTCATATGTCACATATGAAATAACAAAAATACTCAAACCATATACAGTCCACTCCTTGACTCGATCTGGAGTGCAAGGATGTCCATCGATGCCCTAGGCATCCTCAATCAATCAAGAGTCCTTCACACTCAGGAGAACTTAGTCAATAACATTTGTTTATACATAAATAACATAATATAACATCATAATCCATAGTCTCATCATCCCAATTCATAAGCGAAGCAACCAATCATATAATGAACCGGATCACTTGCTCGCAAGTGTCCTCAAGAATAAGTCACATCAAGTGCGTGCAAGAGAAGGATGTTACATTGACTAAAGAAAATGAGGTTGAAGAAAACTTTAGGTATATACAAAACCCTCATAGATGGGTAGTCCTTATCATTCCATTTCCAACGGTAGGTGTTACACCACGTGGTTCCTCACGGTTGAGGAGTTATGACCTCATGAAGTTGGAAGCTCAGAAGAATGGTTAAGAAGCCCCTAAATAGTTGCAAGTCATTAAATAAAGGGTAACATGGTTGTAACAAGAATGTTCAAGAATCCCTAAAATGAAGGAGAGATATTACTTAGAAAAAATATATGTACACCTCAAAAGTCTCTCATAAGTAAATTCACACATACATTATATTGAATATATTCTAGTGTGAAAGTGATCTATTGGTAAATTTGAGATGACAAAATATAAGTTATTGAAGGGAAGCGAATGATAGAGTTTTTGGATTGTAGAGGAGAGCAAGTGTTTTTATGTGAAGCCCTAATTTGGCTGACCCCCCTGGGTTAGACTACTAGCATCTTGCGAGGCACCCCCACGAGTTTCCTAGTGCCTATCACATGAGGCTCTGCATGACACTTGTCTTAGTCCCATGAGGACAAGATAGAACTAAAGGGAGGAAGTTTGGTTCAAGTTTCAACAAGGTATGTTGGAAAAGTAAGGTTAATATAGGATTTGATATGGTATGTTTCATGTTTCATGAATACAAGTATGCCTTTTATGTGTTTATTTGAGGCTTGTTTCATGGATGGTATGGAACATGCTTAAGGCATGTCTTGGAGGTGGGTTTCATATGGTTGAGGTGAATCATGCTTGAGACATATTCTTTGTACTTGGTTTATGGATGTTATGGTTTTTTGTTAGAGGAACATCTTTTTGATATTGGCTTATGTATGAGGGACATTCTTTGGTTCTTGGTTAAGGCACATCATTGATGGTATGGTACAGGTATATACATGATTGATGTGTTGGTACATGGTACATGATTTTATATATGATTAGCTACTCATCATTGATTCTATGGTATCTACATTTGACATATCTTATGGTACATTATTGATGCATGTTATAGTACATATGTTGGTACACAATTGATGCATGGTATGGTTCAAGTATTTTTTGTAGCACATGGTTGAGACACATAGGTTGATGATCAATTACATGTTGATGAGATAGTGACAAGTTGGATACAGTGATAGGTTGATCAATGACAAATTGAAGTGACAGTTATAGGTTGATTGATATATCAGTGACAATATTAATTGTAGTGACAATTTGGTCTACACTTATATTTTAGGGTGGCATGATGGGGTAAGGAAAGGGGTTTGTACGCATCCTTTCGGTTGGAGTCAAAGAACTGAGGGATTTGGTGCTTCCTTCAGGTTGGATCCTGTAAACTTGGGGGTGGAGCCTCCTTCCAGTTGTAGTTGGATAATTAAGGGAGTTGTAGCTTCCTTTAGGTTGGAGCCTGTAAACAGGGAGTTAGAGCCTCCTTCTATTTGGTGCTAGATAATTTGGAATTTGGTGCTGGAGAATTTGGAAGTTCGAGATTCCTATAAATGTATTCTTTTGACATATAAGAAATAATTTTAAGGTTTTCTCCCATTTGGGTTTCCACGTAAATTCTAGTGTACTGTACATGTGGTTATTTGATGTGATATTTCTCATGGTTATATGTTCATGAAATGTTAAATGAAGGAATAAATTGTTAATGATTATATATTTTTCTTCAAAGTGGAAATAAATTGCATAATACTAATTCACCCCCTTGTCAGTGTTCCAACAATTGTTATCAAAGCCAGGTTCTTCAGAAAAAAATTTAATCATTGGAAGGAAAATCATGGAGTGCACCAAGAATGGAACATCACTATTTGATGGAAAAGACTATGCCTTATGGAGTAGAATAATGAAAACGTTTATATAAGCAAAAGGATTTTATTTTTGGAAAGCAATAGTAAATGGATACAAAGCACCTAACACTCCCCCAACAGATAAGGATGGAAATAAACTTGAAGAAAACAATTTGAAGGATAAGAGTTCTATTCTATGTGGTCTAGTAAGATCAATATATGTCAAAGTTATGCAATGTGACTATGAAAACAAAATTTGGGACAAACTTCAAAATATTTACAAAGGAGATGCCAAAGTCAAGGGGGTAATTCTTCAAACATACATAGGTCAATTTGAACAACTAAATATGAAGGAAGATGAAGACATTGCAACCTACTTTTTGTGAGTTGATGAAATAATGAATGATATTAAAGGTTTGGGAAAATATATGAAAGAACCAATAATTTTTCAAAAGTTACTAAGATCTCTACCAATGAGATTTGATATGAAGATTTCATCCCTAGAAGAAGGAGTATACCTTGCTACATTAAGCATGGACAAGTTACAGTGAATCCTTACAACTTATGAAATGAGAATAGAATAGGATAATCCACCCAAGAAGGAAGAAAATTTCAAGTCATCCAATAAAGAAAATAAGATGAAGCAAAAGCCAAAATCATATTACATCTATAGTGATGATTGAGAGGTATATGAAGAAATGGCCAACTTCGTAATAAAGTTGAAGAGAGGAACCGACAAGTACGAATGTTTTCTTCCCTTAAATTTTTTTAATTGTGGTAAAATTGGTCATTTTTATTCTAAATGTCCTTATGCTAAGATGTAATATAGTTATGAAGAAGAATCTCCCAAGAAAGAAAATAAATATAAAAATGGAGACAAGAGAAGAAACAAGAAGAAATTCTTCAAGAAAAATATTTACTCAAAGGAAGATAGTTCCTCATCATATGAGGATGATGATAGAAATAGTGACTCATAAAATATACTCCTTATGGATTTCAAAAATGATGAAGAGGATGATAAAGAGGAAGGTGAAGTATATCTTGAGGCAAAACTAATCAGGGCTTTAAGTGACCTAAATAAATAAAGGAAGAAAAATAAATCACTCAAGGAAGAAGTACTTAAGCTAAAAGAGAGTTCTCAAAGTCCTAACTCTAAAAAGGATTAGTAGGTCATTGTGAATATAAAACTCCAAGTTGAAGAATCCAGAAGGATTGAAGAAATATAGAGAAGCCAGCTAAAAGAAAAATAAATGGAGAAGGAGAGTCTAGAAACATAAATTGTTTCTCTCATAAAGGAAATTCAAAAAAGAGATATGCAACAAAAAAACACCAAAATACTAGATGAAATCATTAGCGCTCAAAATCCATATCATGACACGTCTAGACTAAGATACAACCAAATATATACAAAGAAGGGTTTGAGCTCTATGAATACAAAATAAGAAGCATAACAAAAGACTTATGCATAAGTCACTAGAGGATTCATCAAGAAGGAATAATTTAGGACTTCAAATGAGAACATCGAGAAACTAAAAGAAATCAAGAAGAAAAAGATTACAGAAGGATGGAACCATCTAGAATACCTAGGATTCAGATTCAACAGTCACCCATGGAAAGCAATAAGGAACAAATATATAGAAGGACAACACCATTCATAAATATCCCATGTATCAAACTATCTTTCTTGGTTCATGCTTTTCTTGTAACAATTTTGGGCACAAGTCTATAAGATTCAAATATTATGCTAAGAACAGAGACATCTACGAAGGCCACCCAATATTCAATCATTCGAAAAAGCCTCATGAATCATGTGACACAAACTATAACAATTTTTGCTCATTAAGCAATGAATTAGAATGTTATAAATGCAACAATTTCGGACATATGGCCAAAGACTACAGACTGACAACCCCTCCAAACAAACCAAAGAAAGACTTAAACAATCATCAAAAAAGAATTTGGATGAGGAATAAGGATAAACTAAGTGTTGAAGAATGTTCCCTTGCACTACAAGCCCATGATAGTGTTAGAAAAACAGGACCACAGAGCAATAAAATAAAACAAATGCGGAAATAAAACACAAAAGATACACAATACAAGGGAGACACAGATTTATGTGGTTCACCCAGTGTGGGCTACGTCCACCAAAGAAATTGCCAGGTCCTTTCTTTATTATTATCCAGCAAAATGAAGGGATACAACCTACAACAAAACCCGCTGTAACTTCCTCTTCTTTCTCTCACAGTCTCCTCTCTCAGA
>ML812325.1:210155-222801 GCA_009831015.1 Picea engelmannii
AGAGAGAAACCCTTGACAATAAATGAACAAATATTAATACGTCACATAAATTAACAAACAATAGATACTTATCTTTGGTAAAAATAACACCAACTGCATGAAGACCTTTCATGTTCCTCCCATCCTTATATTGCACTTCTCATAAATTTCAGCACTGGTTCACCCTCGAGCTAGGGATAAAACTCCACCTAGTAAAAGGAAATCCTAACCAAGCTAAGGTCTCTCAGACAACATAAAACTAAGACTCAGGTTCCAACTCAAACTAACAACCTATAGTCCCTCATTCCCCACATGCATATCCCACCCCAGGAAGTGTGCCCCTTCTCTACTCAACAGTCCTTCAGTTTCCCCACTTCCCTTCTATGGCTTCAAAAATAGGTCGAAAAGGGAGTATCAGATCCCTTTAGCTGTAACTTGGCAACTTTGGAAATCGATTCCCAACAATTCTCTCACCTGAAGAGAATTCTCATGGTCCTGATAAATCACTTCTTCAATATCCTATGGGCTTGGAAGCCCTCCTCTTCAGTCCAATTCCAAACATTTTCCTAGTACATGTAGAGGTATTACATTGGCAATATGTAAGTACCGTTGGTAGGAGAGGGTGATGGTAAGAATAATGACCAAATGATAGCCAAATGAACTAAATCCCTCTAACATTATGTGCATGTTCCCAGCTTCACACTTGTCATGTTGGGAATTGCATGGGGCCACACATGGATTCCCTCACAATGTGATATGTTCCTCAACCTAGGGACTTAGGATGTACTATGCCCCCAAAGTATCCTACTAGGGACTTAGGATATACTTAGGTGATATGCTATTCCCAAAGTATCTTGGCTCACCAACCTATATGTACAATCACATTTATATTCACAATAGGGTTTGACCTAGGGGTATTACAAATTTGAAAATGGTGTAAAAAGATGAAACATAGGAAATTTAATTATCTTTCACAATATACAACTTTTATTCATAGATTTTGTGAATAACCTTGTGAAATTTGATTTTTTTATAATAGTGGTATGTTATTTTTCCAACAAAATATGAGGTATATTCTCCATTCGCGTAGGTGTTGAGTACCTTAAAGATGAAATTTCATTAAAAAAACTTGTACTATTGTAGAGAACCCATTGTTTTAGTGCAGTGTATTTATTGGAAATTTGTAATATTAATTATATATATATTTTTAATTATTAAATTCAATATATCCTTGAAATTACAACACATTTTGTTCATGCAGGCTAATAGGGTCTTAAAATGATCAAAACAATATATATATATATATATATATATATATATATATATATATATATATATATATATATATATATATATATATATATATATATATATATATATATATATTNAAAAAAAATATATATATATATATATATATATATATATATATATATATATATATATATATATATATATATATATATATATATATATATATATATATATATATCGTAGATATAATTTTATTTTAGTGCGACATATAACTTATTTTAGAAATGGTTAAGGTGACAAAAATTTATACAAGAAATAAAAGAGGTATGTATTCTAATATTTTGATATATGTGAAGACAAAAATAGATTAAAAATACTAAAGAATATTAATTAAAAAAAACTATGTATTTGGAATCTCCATAGTCGACGTAGCCTAATGCTTGTTCGTTATATGCCGCATCCATAGTGGCCTAGAATAAGGACCTTTTCCTTGACTTGGTTATATTCCCGCTCCTCGCGATCTTAGCAGGTCCACCCTCTAAGATTTGCATCTTGATTGGACTGACCTGTTTCAAGAACTTGGTTGGATTCAATCTTCTTTTTCTTCTCATCACTACTTATGATGTTAAATCGTGACAAGAAGTTCCATATTCTTTCCCTTCGTCATTTCCCCTTCATCGCAACTGAATCATAATATTATTCATCACTATATGACTTGGCTCCTCTCCATGATGCTTGGTTTCTTAAATACTACCTTATATGTCTTATCCCTAATTTCAGACCCTAGCTGCAGAACCCTAACTAACAAAACCATGACTGGTGGAACCATGAGGGGCATAGAACCTTGACTTATGTAATTTGGCATAATTTTCTAAATTGTTATTTTATTTATTTTATTTTTTTACATATTTATATATATTATTTATTTTATTTATTTTTGTTTTTATTTTTATTCATTTTTTTCATGGGTTTGAAAAACCACATGGTATTTTCCGTGGTTTTTCACCATGGTTTTTCCCTAGAGTTACTTTAGGTATTTATTTTTACTTAGGAAAAAACTAATTCACATTAGATATTTTTTTTACACGGGGTAAATACATTGTTACATGGATAATCTAATTTGTATTATATAAACAAACCATTTGTTACCTAGTGTGTTTTGACCAAGACCTAGGGTGTAATATATGTTGTCTTTTTATATTCATTTAAATTTAACCTTTTTTTTTTCTTTTGTATAAATATTCATTTTATTTTTTCATTCTAATTGTAATCTACTTTTTTCCCTTTTACCCCCCTAAAACCTAACTTCTAGATACTCATCCTATTTTTCTTTTTTGATTTAGGTTTAACTTAATTTTTTTTATTTTTCCCTCACCCACCAAAATCTAACATAACATCCTAGGTCCATCCTCATTTTCCCTCACATGTGCTTTAGAGAAATTCCCATGAGAAATCAATGATTAAGGCACACCTCCTTATTTTTATGAAGGCCTTCCTATTTTCTAGGAATTCCCTCCTCCCCTCCCGAATGACATGGGAATTATATTACATATTACAAATCTTTTTCACTCCCAAATACCTTGAAACCTTAGTATAATATATTATAGTTATAAATTATATTATATTATAATTTTTCCTTGGTCTTCGACCTTGCTAATGGGAGAGTTCAAGAGTTGATTATTGTTGGGAGTCTCTTATCTAACTCACCCTCACTTACCACTCACCTTGACGATGAATATGCATATACAATTATTTTGATATGACTTGAAAAACGTACACTCATAAGCAAGGAGCATTATTTTAATATTAATTCATATTATGGAAGTGTGAGATGGAATTGCAATCGTCATTGGAGAGTTACCATACCAAGACTTCATCTCCCTTTCCAAGTCTTCTAACTACAACCATGCATATATTATTTAATATTCTTTTAGAGAATGTTTTTATAAGATATTGATTGGAAAATGTGAAGTGGTAATATTTTAATATTATTTGAATATCCCTCAAATCCATTGTCATTGGGAGTGTGAGCTTCGTTGGGAGTTATCATTGGTAAATACACCTTTTACCTTCACATACTAATTCTCGATGACAATGACCATGCAATATTTTTGAGGATTATTTTAATATTATTATGGGGAAGTGTGCACACATGGGGAAAATAAATTATTTGAATATTATTCATTAGACCCATTAGAACCTAATTCACCAGAAGCCTTTGTCATTAAGAGTTATCGTTCAAAAATTTACCCAGACATACTTCACTCAACGATGAACCCATGACCAAACATCTCGACGACAATCATGCTATATACCCTTGAGAGTTATTATACTAGCATAGCCGCCAACTCGCGGCTGGTGAACGTCGAAAGGCGGCTGTGCGAATACATGTGTGAATACCCGAAATATTGAAAGGTGGCTGTGCAAATACCCGAAACGTCTTAATACTTGTGTGAATATTTTAATATTTTTTAATTAGGTAGATGTGGCAATAAGTTAGTGAACACAGTAATTTTTAAACATGATTAGGTAAATGTAAAAAAGTAAACATATAAATGGATGTCTTTATGACAGCTCGAAAGTTAATGGATGAAATCAGAGCCATTAATTTATTGTGATGACTAAGAATATTCTAGGTATATTTAATCTCGTCCATAGAAAACGTATTAAGAACTAAAAACCTTTTAAATGTGCACATTGTCAATAGGTGTATGCCTTTCGGCGTAAATATTATATTTGCATGCATCCAAAGTACAATTATTATAATATTTATTATTGAGAAATGTGCACTCATTGTATTATTTAATATTTGATTTTGGAGGAATGCGCATTATCATACTATGCCTTTGAAGTGTGTCATTAGAGTGTGTTAGCGACATTTCTTGTCCTAGGCACAAGGGACCCAGGTCTACAGTATGAACRAGAAKCACCCAAGCRCAACAGCAGAGGGATCTCTTCTCCGGTTATGAGTCAAGCGAGCAGGCAAGGTTTTGTTGTTGGAAGCCGAGKTCTATCCACGAAGCAKATCAACGGTCATCGGRATATCGGGGCTGCCAAGTTACCTGATATATAGTGTAAGAGAAAGCGCCTATATTTTAAAGCTAAGTYTGGGTCATCCGATCCATTGATGCATGGCGCAAGATCTGGTCACATCAGCATATCAACATTCAGGAGTTCGTGGAGTGAAGGTTTTATGTCTTCAAACATCGCGARACCTTGAACCCCGACAGTGCCAAAAAYGTCGAAGCTGGGGCCCGCGACATCACGAAGAATTTTCAGYTGTCCATCCATCAATGAAACTTGGGAGCATTGGACTTAAAGGGGGGTCYGGAATCGGGGATGCATCTCTCCGATGGCTATGATTAGAGTGCCCAGATCAGCGGTGCACATTGTATTYCGGAGCCTTCTGTCTTTCTGCGTTTAACCAACGTGGGCCCCTTTCTTGTCGTGTCATATTTTGTACCATCCTTCCCCTTGCCATATGTTCTCCTCCTAGCCRTGCGATGAGGCTCGCTCCCTTTAKCCCTTCCTCATCCTCTGACATTTGTCCACCTTCCCTCTTCTGATCCATKTGGTTCMTCCCCCCATCTCATCATCCACTCACCTTCCGAGCCTCCTCGTCCCYTGCCATGTGTCCTGCTCCCTTCCATGACARCCTTTCGCTACCGCACCCATCCTTAGACCCCCTTATCTTCTACCACCTCATCACCTCTCATCTCACCCCCACATTGTTGATGCCATCACCTCCCTTTCCCCTTCCACGTCAAGCAAGCCAGTTCCYCCATGCCTTATCCATCAGAATGTCCAACTGTTCCAGGTGGTAGCGCAAGGGGTCTTCCAYGTCCCAGAGGGYAGAGTTGATCGAGGCCGTTCCCAATCCCAAGGAAGCAGTTATTATTTCCATGAAGGTGGTTGAACGTCGTCTTCTTCCATAAATAGAAGGTCAGGAAAGGACCAAACGTACAAGCAGACTGATAKTCCTTCCTGACGGAGATTGCGTCTATCAAACCACTACAGGGCAGTCAGGAGTCCCATCGCRTCTGTCATAAGTGCACGATCATCCAGAGTCTGCATGCATAGACTGTCAGAAGACATGCAGACGCAAAGTTTTTAATGCAGCTTCTCGTTTCSGCTRCTGTTATTTTKTTTTGGCTATATGTAGGCATTTTTGCCATTTTGTAATGGATCGATGGTTGAGCAGATCTCCCGATTGTAAAGTTTTAATTAAGCACTATTATTMTGGTTACGCATGAACTTTTGAGACTTCTTGCCTTATGGATGCCAGTTTCTTTCACGTCTCTGTTTACACTGTGTTAGAATAGCTTGGAATTGGAGGATCYAGTTGAGTTGTAGCTGTTATAGGATGATGTTGTAATGGATCACTGTAATAGTTACATTGTCTCTGATTAGTTCTTGTGATTTTCTCAGCGCTGAGTGACTTGGAATTGGAGGATCCAGTCAAGTCCCTTTTTCAGTTTCTTGAGACCCTGAACCAAGAGGATCTTGTATTCAGGGTCTTTCTTCTGCAAATCGCCGAAAGCCTGTTGCCCAAAGTTGTTTGTTCACCTTCCTTACCAAGTCTTCCACCTGCTCATCTTTTAATCAACCCACTGGCTGAAGTTAGGTCAAGACCTCCTTGGTCCCATACATGCTAGACCCAGTCTCTGAGTTAGGGTGGTATCTCCTCGAGCCTGTATCTCCATTCGATCATCCCTTTATAAAAAAATCATGACATTAAATTGATTGGTGTCGGGCTCTACTCCTGCAAGCAATCCAGGAGTGACTTCTGACGCTAACATTTCTGGCGCCGTTGCCGGGGACAAAGTTGAAGATTTTCTCTGGGTAGAATGACATTGAGCCTCTGATTTTGAAGGTGCATCAGACATCAGAGCCCTTATAGATTGCTACTGTGCACCCGGCGACTCCACTGTGGCGACTCCATTGTTTCCACATCACTATTTCAGCCGTGGCTACTGTTAGCACACCTAAAAGCTAACCCTAAGGAGCTTTCTCAAGAAGGTTTCAGCAACTACTTTCTCAGCCTGAGAAGCTTCCTGGGGAAACAACAACATTAGGATCTGGCCTTTGATGGTGAATAAGGACCAGACACATTCGGAGCTACACATCTTTCACCTGGCGACTCCATGGTTCAAGGATCGATTGGCGACTCCACTGGTTCGATATGGAGAAAATCCTTGCTCGTAGGTTTTCTCCTTTTAATTTTTCTGCTATTCCTGGTTTTCCTAATGTTGTCCTCTCTCTCGATGAATGGGGCTATTATTTGCCCATATTTGGAAAATGTGAAGAGGACAACCCTACTCAGCACCTCAGTGAGTTTCATGAACTCATGCATCATTGGGAGATACATCATGAGGATGTATTATTGAAAATGTTCATGTTCTCGTTAGCAGGGGATGCACGTAAATGGTATCATTCTTTACCCCCTGCTAGCATTTCTTCACTCAATGATTTCCATGCAGCCTTCACTACCTATTGTCAAAAGTTTTATCCCGCTGTGTTAGTTTGTCATAACTGTAGTGAGGGATACCACAACTCTATACCGGATAAAGATGTTTCAGACATAAGCTGTGAGGATGATTCTAACGACCTGGATCAGAAATCATTCCTTTCTCCTCCCCATTCGTCTGCATCAGAGGTGGGTTATGAAAGTGATGAATATTCCAGGGGGGGAGAGGATTCCCTGAGTGAGCTAATGGATCAGGTGAAATATCTCTCTGCCCAATTAGAAGGATTGAAATATGAAGACTGTGCAGAGGATTTTCCAACCTGGGAGGAAAAAGATGACCTGAGTGAACTAGTGGAGCAAGCAATATTCCCCACTCCCCAGTGTACAAAATTGGAATCTGAAGACAGCGAAGAGGATTTTCCAGTCTTCGAGGTAGATGATTTAAGTAGCTCTTTTGAAGAGATTATTGAAGATTTCTTGGACACGTTAGCATCTGCCCCGGATGAGCCTGCTGTCTCAGAATTAAACGAAGAAGCCATTGTGGAAGAGGATTGTTCTTTCTTCCTTCACAAGATTTCCCATGATGTATTTACATTTGGGATTTAAAGGAAGGATCACGAGGCCGTTCCTTTTTTACAAGATGGGGGAGTGCACGGATAAGACGAGGAAGAACTAGAAGAGCAGCTGAGCACATATTTCATTCCAGAGCCAGTCAGCAAGTAGCCACTGCTTGAGATCAGAGAGCCTACTTCAGTTATCCACCCACCTATGCTTATCAGAGATATTCAGTCACATGTGAGAAAATCTGTAGCAGAGGAGGCTGCCTGTCACCAATTTTCCAAAATTCGCCACTCATTCTATGACCCTGTCGGCGAATGCATGGAGTGGCATATCCTTTATGCCTTGGAGCCACCCTATTCCATATCAACTTCACCCTGTGAGGAGAAGTTGAAGAGTGTAGTCGTTCTACTGTCACGGTTACACTATCTACTGGTGATCATCGGCAGGAGGAAGGAGCTTCTATCCAGGAAGCTACTTGAATGGCTATGGTGGAATTTTTCTTTCACCTAGCCCATGTAAAATATTTTACTAGCATTAGGACTGTATATAAATAAGCTCCTTTGAGCATGTAGCTTTATTTTGTTACTTTTATTTTTCAGCCTTTATTTTCAGCAGCGGAATGAGTTCTTAGAGCATGACTCCATAGCCCAACAGTGAGGCACTGAAGCTGCGGAATGAGTTCTTAGAGCATCACAGGGACAACTCTATCCCCCATTGAGCCTAATGTTAGCGACATTTCTTATCCTAGGCACAAGGGACCCATGTCTACAGTATGAATGGGAAGCACCCAAGTGCAGCAGTGGAGGGATCTCTTCTCTGGTTACGAGTCAAGCAAGCGGGCAAGGTTTTTCTTCTGGCAGTCGAGGTCTATCCACGAAGCAGATCAACGGTCATCGGGATATCGGGGCTGCCAAGTTACCTGATATATAGTGTAAGAGAAAGCGCCTATATTTTAAAGCTAAGTCTGGGTCATCCGATCCATTGACGCGTGGTGCAAGATCTGGTCACATCGGCATATCAGCATTCGGGAGTTCATGGAGTGAAGGTTTTATGTCTTCGAACATCGCGAAACCCTGAACCCCGATAGCGCCAAAAATGTCGAAGCTGGGGCCTGTGACATCACGAAGCATTTTCAGCCGTCCATCCATCGATGAAACTTGGGAGCATTGGACTTAAAGGGGGGTCCAGAATCAGGGACGCATCTCTCCGACGGCTATGATTAGAGCGCCCAGATCAGCGACGCACATTGTATTCCAGAGCCTTCTATCTTTTTGTGTTTAACCAATGTAGGCCCCTTTCCTGTCGTGTCATCTTTTGTACCATCCTTCCCCTTGCCATCTGTTCTCCTCCTAGCCGTGCGATGAGGCTCACTCCCTTTATCCCTTCCTCATCCTCCGACATCTGTCCACCTTCCCTCTTCTGATCCATGTGGTCCCTCCCCCCATCTCATCATCCACTCACCTTCCGAGCCTCCTCGTCCCCTGCCATGTGTCCCACTCCCTTCCATAACATCCTTTCGCTACCGCACCCATCCTTAGACCCCCTTATCTTCTACCACCTCATCACCTCTCATCTCACCCCCACAGTGTTGATGCCATCACCTCCCTTTCCCCTTCCACGTCAAGCAAGCCAGTTCCTCCACACCTTATCCATTAGACAGTCCAACTGTTCCAGGTGGTAGCGCAAGGGGTCTTCCACGTCCCAAAGGGAAGAGTTGACCGAGGCCCTTCCCAATCCCAAGGAAGCAGTTATTATTGCTGTGAAATTGGTTGAACGTCATCCTCTTCCATAAATAGAAGGTCAGGAAAGGACCAAGCGTACAAGGAGACTGATAGTCCTTCCTGACGGAGATTGCATCTATCAAACCACTGCAGGGCAGTCAGGAGTCCCATCACATCTGTCATAAGTGCACGATCATCCAGAGTCTGCATGCACAGACTGTCAGAAGACATGCAGATGCAAAGTTTTTAATGCAGCTTCTCGTTTCCACTGCTGTTACTTAGTTTTGGCTATATGTAGGCATTTTTGTCCTTTTTTAATGGATCGATGGTTGAGCAGAGCTCCCGGTTGTAGATTTTTAATGAAGCACTGTTATTTTGGTTATGCATGAACTTTTGAGAGTTCTTTCCTTATGGATGCCAGTTTCTTTCACGTCTCTATTTACACTATGTTAGAACAACTCAGAATTGGAGGATCCAATCAAGTTGTAGCTGTTATAGGATGATGTTGTAATGGATCATTGTAATAGTTACGTTGTCTCTGATCAGTTCTTGTGATTTTCTCAGCGCTGAGTGACTTGGAATTGGAGGATCCAGTCAAGTCCCTTTTTCAGTTTCTTGAGACCCTGAACCAAGAGGATCTTGTATTAAGGGTATTTCTTCTGCAAACCGCCGAAAGCCTATTGCCCAAAGTTGTTTGTTCACCTTCCTTACCAAGTCTTCCACCTGCTCATTTTTTAATCAACCCACTGGCTGAAGTTAGGTCAAGACCTCCTTGGTCCCATACATGCTAGACCCAGTCTCTGAGTTAGGGTGATATCTCCTCGAGCCTTTATCTCCATTCAATCATCCCTTTATAAACAAATCGTGACATTAAACTGATGGGTGTCGGGCTCTTCTCCTGCAAGCAATCCAGGAGTGACTTCCGACGCTAACAGAGTGAAGAATGAACTCAACCCATGGGAGCATTTCATTGTCGAGAGTAAGAGCTAGAGTGTGCCTAGACGACCATCCATCTTGATGACAAAGACCTGGGGAATGTTGTATGGGGGATCTCATATCCCACGATGAATGTCTGGACTATGTCCATTTTGGTGGGGGAGGTGGGAGATTATTATTTTATTCTATTCTTTCTTTATTTTTTCTTTTTATTGTTTTTTTTATTTATTTGATTTGATTTATTTTTACTTGCTAATTTTATTTTATTTTTATTTTCATTTTTCAATTTGTATTGATTACCAATTTGAAGTTATTATTATTTTTATTTTAGTAATTTTATTTTTTATTTTATTATTTTTTAGTTTTATGGGAATAATGAGGATATTTTAATATTTTATTAGTTTTAATTTTAGTAATTTTTATTTTGTATTAATGGGGGTAATTATTTTAGTTTAATTTTAATTTTCTTTGATTTTCATATAGGATTAGGGGTAATTTTTATTTTTATTTTTGATAATTGTAAATAATGTAGGTTAATGTAATTACTCTTATTTTTTTATTTCCCTAATTTTTAGGAGGGAAGTTAGCTAAAAGTATACTACAAGCCACATATCCTATGCCCACCCAAGTTATCATTCAAACTATCTATAGAGTCTACAACCATTTAAATCACTACTTGTTGAAATCTCTTATGCATGTGGGGTTTATATTTGTAGGTTAATGGATCAACATTCCAGATTCACTCATAGGAATGATCGAAGGTTGTTGAGAAACGTTTTTCAAATGAGCATAGCTTGGGTTCTATGTGTTGGAATTGATCCCATGATACCTCCTTGGAAATTTATTGGATAAAGGAATGTAGTAGATGAGGTATCTATGCCCAAAAGGTGATAAAATACTTCAGAAAATGCATGAAATGGAAGACCACATATTTGGGAGAAAAAATGGTCATGCAAACTTCAAACAACCATATTCGGGGCTACGGAAAAAGAAACCAAGCCTAGGATGTCCCACCATAAATATGAAATGGAGAAGAGCATGATGGTTTAACAAGTGTTGGAAGATTAAGAGTATAAATCATATAAAAATGAAAAAGACAGAAGAAACCTTAATTTAGCTGAAGAACAGGCTATGGTATGCTACAACAATCATATCTCAAAATACATGCAACAAAATTGGACCAATAATATCTCAATGGATAGCTGAGATAGAGGGGAAGAAGATAAAAAGATCTTGATCAAGAGGAAAAAGAGAAAAAAGCCCTGGATATATCAAGGAACATAAGATGATGTCATCAAACAAATATACTAATATTTTCAATTGAATGTCATTTACTAATGATTTGAGGGAGGAAATAACCACTCAAAAGTTTCTTCATCTACCGTTTGTAACTCTCACATATTCAGTTTTGAAAATGTAAAAGAAAATAGAGGAAAACGAAACAAACAACCATGAGAGTTGAAGATTCTCTCTTGTTTTATAAAAAAGAGCTCGCTATCTATAGAAGATATTTTTTTCCCTTTTTAAATGAAAGATGGTACTATTCCTGCTAAGAGAATAAACAACAAGAGATATTATGGAAATCTGTGATTTTGGTGGATGTACATGAGACTATTCTTTGTGCATTTGTCTTCTGCTTGAGTAATATAGAATTTTGTTGTATCAACTATTTCTTCACTATGTTCTATATGCTCATGTTATCACATGTTTCCTTATGGGTATAAAAATAATGTTATGAATGCAATGTACAACTAATTGTCTATGTATCACAAGGAATGGAAGAGGAATCTATGGGGAAAGACATGAATTTTGATCATTTTGTTGATGAATAAAATATGGACACTCATGACATCAATCCTTTCTCACCCATGGATAATTTGAAATTAGTGTCTTTTGATTTGGATACTTCTACTACTATAAATTATCCTATCCCAATTGAGATGGATCAAGAATGTTTTTCTACTCCCAGTGGATTATTTAGTGAAACTTCTTGTTCTAAAAGTTCTCGTGATGTGGTCCTTTCCTCTAACCATTAGTATGCTATGAAATATTTTTTAGACTCTCATATTGGGTAGAAGCAAGACAACCACATTGATCTCTTCACTTTAGGAGAGAAATTGACATACAAGACATACCACTTTTATCACAACAATCCACATTTTTCTTGCAAGAGGAAGACCATGTTGAATGAAAATACATTGATTGGGCAACCATTCCTAGTATGAATCCCACTAATTCAAAATCAGTCGATGATGTTCTTAAAGAAGAGGAAAAACCATTCAGGGAGTCACTTGTTGAAAATGTTTCATATTCAAGAGAAGTTTTTAATTCTCTTAATTCTTCCACTTATTATTATTTGTATCATAATCTCTTTAATGACATTATTTTGAAAAAATCCACCCATTCTTGTATTCAAATGAACTCAGTATGGTTGACCCATTTTGAAAAAATTGATGGTGGTAATGTGCATATGGAAGATAAATAGGATAAGGTCTCTTCCCTTGAACTTAACACAACTATGACTTATCATCCTGTTTCATGGAATGAAGGAAATGTTGTAGAAAATGTATATTAAACCATGTATGATTTTGTTTCAACATCAATTTGGATTAGTAGAGAGTCTTCTTTTTCAAGTAGCCCTTTAGTTAATATTTTTGATGCTAGTGGCTTCAAACATTGCCTTGAGGATTTGTCTTATACCATGGTGGGTACCAGCCCATGTATATCGTTC
>ML812325.1:232778-244395 GCA_009831015.1 Picea engelmannii
AAGATGAGAAAATCAAGAAGGAATATTTAAATGATAAAATATTGGAGAAATTTCTATTTATGGAAAGTGGTTAACCGTAAAATAAGAAATATAGGTTAAGTGACCTAGAAATGGGTTAAGTGACCTAAAAATGGGTTAAGTGACCTAGAGGATGGAAGTATAAATAATATAGCAATGATCTCTTGTAGTTCATCCTTTTTGTGGATCAATGGAGAGCTTCTTGTGAGAATATCTTTTGGAGTATTGATGGAGAGCTTCTTGTGAGAGCTTCTTGAGCATTTTAGGTGTGGAACACTTGAGAATATTGAATATCTATAGGTGACTGAGGTAACTATTATAACCCTAAAATGCACCACACAGGATTACCTGGCATCAGGCCAACTCATGTCTCTTCCTTGCCAAAGCCATGCTAAATAAAACCTTGAAAAACCACTTAAATCAAGCCACCCATGCCCTAACCTCTCACTGGGCGCGTTGGACTGCTTGCTAACCTTCTACTGCACGTGGTGGACCGTGGGCTAGCCCACTACAGCCTGCGTTTACCTAACAAAGCAAAAAATTAGGAAAGTTTCTACCGGGACACGAGGCTTTTGGTTAGTTAACTGGAACTCCCAGCCATGCATGGCCGAGAGTTCACCTAAAACCCTAGCTCCTTCTAGCCTATAAAAGGAGGGGTAGGGGTACTATTCAAAGGAGGAAAAATCATAGAAAAGAAACTCTACCCGATTGCCGACCCGATTTTGTCCCAACCCTTTAGCCATTCCTCAAGCTTTAGGAGTATTCAAGCAAAGCAGTTGGAGGACAAAGAAGAGGAGGAGCCCAGGATCAGGAACAAGGAACGGTGACCGATCTCAGTGATTATTGTAAGTGATTCATTTTTGAGATTAATCAAGAAAGATATTCCCATCCCAAACACATGAATCTTATATTTTTCTTGGTTTTATGTTAATCTCTAACCCTACAGTAGAATAGTAGCATGCATGCATAGTTTTATCGTGATTGCAGGATCGTTCTTGGAAGGAGCAGCAACAGCAAGAAGATAAATCTCAACGGAGGATCTACACTGACCAACGATTAAATGTTAGTTACTTCTTCCTTTGTTTGCTTGTGAAAAAAGGGTTTTAGATGAGGGTAGAAGGTTAAAAGTAGTTTATTAAGGGGCATGATCTGCATGCAAGCTTAAACCCTAGCTTGTTAGTCTGTAGGGTAGAATAACCCCACAACAGAATTGGCGACTCCACTGGGGATATTTTACTCTTAGGGTTTCCGGGTCAGTTGAAGGTTTTTGGGTAGATCAAAGAAGTAGAGTTTCAGTTTCTTTGCTTATTTGTTTTCTATTAGTCAAAGCTAGCAGGGAACCTGGTTATCAATACCAGTTTTCCTTGACAGACGCTTGACATTTAGTCTCAGGACACACAGAGGTACCCGCGGCCTACAAGAGGCCTGCACGTGGGTAACCCATGCCCTAACTGTCTACAGCACGCGTTTGCCCGTGGGCTGCAGTAGTTTCAGTAGCGTGTAGTTTTCAGGAAGCTCGAGAGGCAGTCTCCTCTTCCCTGTTAGAAGTTTACCTTCTCAGGGGGATTTCTGGATCCTATCTGGGTCTTGATTGGTTTATTGTCTTGTGTTTCAGTCTGTTTTGTTGTGTTGTTTTTCTTTACATTGGTTTTTCTTTTTTGAAAGTTTTCCTTTTCTGTTAAAGTGATAGCATCTAAGCCTGTTAGAGACTCTGGTTGTCAATACCAGAAGCCTTTTTCAGGACTAGACTGCCTGTGTGAGATTTTTCAGGACTAGGCTTATCATGTGGGTACCCACACACTGTAGTGTCTCAGCACACGTTTGAACGCGTGTTGTCTTGGTGACAGTCGCGGGCCTGTTAGGTAGCTTTTCAGCTTAGGTGGGGCAGTCATCCCCTCTTGTGGTGAGAAGAGCTCCTCTCAAGGGTCTAGAGTCTGGGGCTGCACAGTCAGCAGGATAGGGCATTTCACCCTTAGCTTGTGTTTGTTATTTGACTTTTTGATAGAAAAGACAAAAGAGAAAAAATATTTATTTCATGGTTTTTAGGGAAGTGTTCGAATCGGTGTTGTCTTAATTGCTTTTGCGCAATTTTTTTTTTGTGCTCTAATTCTATTTGTGATCTGTGCTTTAAGCCAGAGTTTTCTTTTCATTCTCTTGGTTTTGATCTTGTCATCATTTTTCCTAGTTGCGTTATTTTGCAATAAATAAATAAAAAAATTTCCTCTCTTTCATTGTCTTCTTGGTTTGAAGATTTTGTTGTTGCGTCAGTAGCTTGGAAAGAAGTCTGTTTGCATAAGTTTTTCCAGTACATTTCAAAGTATAAGTAGCTCACAGATCTGAGCGAAAATTCTGTATGTTTGCTACGTGAAATCTTGTGAAAGTTGAAAAGAAAAGAAAAAGAATCTTTCTTGTTGAAAAGTTGCTGGTTTTGCATTGTTTGAAGAAGTTTTTGTTTCCAAGCATTTTTTTTGTGCCTTTTGCTTTGAGTCTTTTTACACACCATCAGTTTCACTCTCATACCTTGTGACTTAATAAGCCCATTAAAAGAAATGCTAAGTAAAATCAAGTAGACTTTTTTTTGTTTATAGGGTGCATTCACTAGCTTTGGACTAGGGCCTAGGAATAGGTTGGAGAGTTAATTCTCCAAGGCCACCTAAACTAAACATTGGAGTCTGTGACTAGGGAGTGTAGAAGTCCAGTTACAGAAAGTTATTCAGGACCCCCCTCTAACACAGGGGCTAAACACGAGGTCGCGTAAGGAAAGGTAGTGGAGATAACCCCTCCAAAGTTGGACCGAACGTGGTGGAGAACACATATAGAGGATCTGTTAAGGGATTCCGTCGTTAGCATTTGCCACAGAGCTTCGTGGGTCTCGAATCCATTCGAGGTCCTCAGTTGTCTTTCGGACCATTTGCTCTCGATACCCTTGACAAGTTTTGGGCTTGATACCCTGCTCATTGTGGTCTTTGGACTGTCGACTGTACCCGCCTGATAGTTGTTCACGTGCTGGCAAACCAGTTGCCAATATTTTCTAGGGACATACACAGGTGATTGCAGGAGTATACCGCGGTACCTAGGGCGGAATTCAGACCAATGCTTTGCAGAGTATACCCAGAGGGTGCTTCCATATTCGAGTTGCATTTGCACCGGTAAGTTACTCTAGTGTTGGTTGTGGTAACCATTCTTCCAATTAGTCTAGTGCTTGCTTGATTTATCTTCTAGGGGCTTTCTTTTAGCGAGTGTTATTGTTTATTCGTGTAGAATACCTTAGCGTGTTGTGAATCTTCTCACACAGTGGAGGATTCCGAGCTCCGCCGGTCACGAAGGCTTCTGGGCCTACCGCCGGTTATACTGGAGCCACCCCCGCCACCTTTGAGGTGGAAGTTAGACCAACGAGGGTCTTTCGAAGCAACCGGGTTTTCTAACATAGAGCCCGAACAACCCCTGGAGGAATTGACCACCAATATTGGATCGGTTGAGACCTCAAATGCTGATACTTGGCCAGACATTATTATGCCAATTCAATTTTACGAACGTCTGTCAGCGCCTAACCCAGTTATGGAACAAATCACTTCATCTGGGAATTATTCCATTCCTATCACTGTTACTACCACAGGAAAAGCTTCTCCTAACTTGCCTTTGACGACGGTCTAGGCCACCATGGTCTCGACTGCAACTACATCGCACAGTGGTCCGACCCCATCTATCGCGGCGGCCACACCTCCTTACATACCTAGTGCGACAGGCCCTCCGTTTTCATACGGTATGCCTAGTTCAGGAACAAGTCCTGCACTCACCTCTTCCACTTTACCGACTTTTGGTCTGGGGGCAGGGAGCTCTAACGCTCCTCTACAAGGTCAACCTGGGGGCATTTCTGTCCCTTTCAATGCGTTTCCTTACACTGGAGGTCATATATCTCCTTCATCCCCTTCGCTTGGTGGATTGCATCCGCAGTCCATTGGGAAGCCTGCACACACAAGTCCTTTTGGAGCCGGGAGTCAAGGATCGCCTGCGCAAACTTTGTCGGTAGGTTCGTCACCGTTTGTTTGGAATGGGACGTTTGGTGGTAACACTTTCGCATCTACTGCTTTCCCATTAGGGGGCACACCCATTTTTGGATAGTCTACGCCAGCACAGGGTACTATTCCTGCGCTGGGGGCACATATACCAAGACCTTGGAACTCAGGACAAGGATCTGTTCCTTCATCTGGAATGTCATTCTGGGGAAATTCTTTCCACAACCATTGGAACCTCGGACAGACTTCCATGCCTCTCCCTTCGGGACCGGCATGGAGTAATCCATCCCAAAGTTCGTCGAACATGATGAACGCCCAACAACCGATGTCCTTCATGGGAAATCAACACATGATGTCTCCTCAAATGAAAAACCCTTACGCTGGTCAGGGCCACGGTTTCTACCAAAACCCGGGCCAGCAACCAAACTTTTCCTGGCAACCTGGTGCCAGTCAAACCCCAGGACCCTTCTATCCAGGCTATCAACAATAGCCTAAACTCCCTTTCTTGGCAACATTACACTTGCCATATTTAACACGGTTGTTAAATGATCCGATCTGTCACGATCCGCGTTGGCCTCCTATGCCGACAAAGTTGCCCTCGGACATCCCAAAGTTCGAGGCTAAACCTAACGAAGATCCAGGTGATCACGTGACTACCTTTCACTTATGGTGTTCATCTAACTCACTGAAACATGAATCCGTCCAGTTGTGATTGTTTCAACGCACTCTTATCGGGAGTGCCGCGAAATGGTACATCGAGCTTAAATGTTCACGATATTCTTATTTCAGTGAACTGGCTATGGCTTTCCTTAACCATTTCCAGTTACCTGTGAGATACGATGCCGGCACAAAGTTGCTAGCTAATTTCGAGAAGACGACAGCTGATCATATCTCAGATCATATTTGAGAGTGGAGACGCCGAAAAAGTCTCATCAAAGTACCAGTTCCACCAGCATTCCTGCTTGAGTGGTTTCTTAAGTCTTTAGTCCCCCAATTGTCCAAAGATGTCACAACTTCTGGGGTTTTCTTCGAGGAAGAGGCCATCATGAGGGCTCAACAGTTTGAGCTTATTTACTCTCAGTCGGGTCTATTATATACCATCCTATCGGATGCACCACGATCAATTCTAGACAAGACTAGACAGAGAGCTGGACCACATGCTGATGGTATAGTTGGTTCAGCCCAAACTAAGCCCGCTGAGCAATTGATGAAACAATTGCAATAGTTGTCTATCCAACACTCAGCGGCCAGCCCGCCTACTGCATCGGATGCCCCGCCTACTCAAACATCAGAAGTACACTCCGTACAGATGACTAACCCAAAGGCCAACTAGTAGCCTGAAGGGAAGAAAAAACAACGTAAAAAGAGTAAGGGGGATAAGAAACCAACTGATAATGCTAGCGAGGGAACCACAGAAAAGTGAAAGGCAAGGTATCTGTGCAACTTATGTGCATAAGACCACCCGACTCATCTATGTCCTCGACTTGCAGAGGCCCAAAAGTTTGTCACGCAGCAACAACAAGTTGTGTTGACTAACCCCTTTCAGCACGGGCAAAATTTAACTCAAGCCTCTGCAAGTGGTGAAGGGGGCAGCCATGAAAGCTGCCCTCTTCCTAATAATGCCTCGTCCGCTAACGTATACATGGTTAGGGGTGATGCTTTAATAACGATGAGAGTGCACGATTATACTAAGCCAAGCGCCTCTGAAAAGGGCAAAGAAGCCGAACTCCCATCTCTTCCTCTATAGATTGAGAAGACGTTGGGAGAGACGATGATGCGCATTCCAAAAGGTGCGTTTAAGAGAGCTTCTCATAATCCAAACGCAAGGGCTGCCCAGAATTACTCTGTGGTAGAAGATTTATCCCAAACCCCTTGTGCTATGTCCGCTTTGGAAGTCCTCCAAAGTTTCCCCACTCAGAGGAAAGCCTTGTTAACTGCATTAGGCTCTCCTGAGACTTGTAACCCAGGCACCATCATGTTAGACATGACCGACTTAAAAACTCGTTTTCCTTACCACGTCACGTTTCAGATAGTAGTGGGACATCCCACGAAAACATTAACACAAAATATCTACCGCACGGTGGTAGAAGAGGGCACTTCGACTTGCGTTATGTCGCTAGCATGTTGGAAAGCCATTGGTCAGCCTGAGTTGTCTCCGTCACCCACTCTCCTTACTGCGTTCGACGGACGTTCTTTCCAGCCACACGACATCATTCCTTCTTTTCCTATGCAGTTAGGGGGTAAGACTGTGTGCGTCGAAGTAGAAGTAGTTGATGCCCCCATCGACTATAATCTCTTGTCAGGTCATAGTTGGACTTATGCCATGCAAGCGGTGGTTGCTACAATCTTTCGAGTCCTATTGTTTCCACATGAAGGCCGAATTGTAACCATTGATCAATTGTCCTTCTCTCAACCTGACCTTGCCTTGGGGGCATCCACGGTTCCCATGATTGAGAATCCACCGGCCGGTGTCGTTAATGTAGGAGTTGGTTTGTGCCCATGCTTGATGGGTACCTTCGATTACCCACCTCCTCATAGCGATGTCAAGTTTATATCGACTCACCACAAGCCTGAGATTCTTCGCATCTTGTCGTTCCGCATGACTTACTTTCAGGATCCGTGGATTCTTCCTTCCCCATCCGATGTGATGGATGCGACAGGGCATGTTGGCATGTCCACGCTCTTGTCGCCAGCTGAAGTAGCGTACTCTTTGGTCCAGCACACTTCAGCTACTCCTGATCCGATTCCCGCGCAAGAATTGGATCCGCTCCTTGAGCCTATCTGGTCTCAGGATTCTCTTGCCAACACTGATTCGTTAGACTTAGTCTTGCCTTCTGACGAAGCAATACTCGAAGCAATGACTGGTCCGGACAAACCTTGGGATGATCTTCATCACAGATCATATTTTCTCCCAGAGTTAAGCTGAATCGAGGCAGGAGAATTCACTATCACCATGACAGGAGATCAGCCATGTCTCATTAACCTTTTAGCTACACAGGATATTTATGTTGAGGGGAATATGGTGACTATCACTGTCACCATACCTATCAATATCTCCTGAAACCCCGACATCGTGGAGAATGTCTTCGTCGGAGTGGATTTCTCCCCCGAAGAGATTCAGATTTACACCAATCTTTTTAAAGAATTCCGCGATGTTTTTGCTTGGTCTTACGAGGAAATGCCAAGCATCGATCCGAAAATAGTTGAACACAAAATCACAACGTATCCTGATGCTAAGCCTATTCGACAAAAACTTCGTCCATTTAATCCTAGGAAATCAGTAGCCATCAAGGTTGAGGTTGAGAAATTGCTCAAGGTTGGGTTCATATACCCTATTCAGTTGACTCAATGGGTGTCAAACCCCATGCCGGTCGACAAAAAACAAGGCACGATTCACGTCTGTACCAATTTCTGTGATTTGAACAAGGCATGTCCAAAAGATAACTATCCAACCCCATTCATCGACCAGATCATTTATGAGTGCACCGGTTGTGAAGCCTTTTCGTTCATGGATGGTTTCTCGGGCTATAACCAAATCCAAATCAAACCTGAGGACCAACACAAAACGACATTCATTTGTCCGTGGGGTACATTTGCCTATCGAAAAATGCCTTTTGGTCTCAAGAATGCTGGAGCCACTTTCCAGCAGGCCATGTCTTTTGCGTTTCATGACCATAAACATATAGTCGAGGCCTATCTAGATGATTTAGCATCACGCTCTCGCAAGCAAATCGATCATCCTACACACCTCAGACTTATCTTCGAACGCTGTCGCTACTTCTGGATTCGCTTGAATCGCAGCAAGTGCAGCTTTTGCGTCACGTCAGGACGTTTGTTAGGTTTCATCGTTTCAACGACGGGGATCATGGTTGATCCTCTCAAGGTGGAGGCAATAGTTCAGTTTCCCCCCCCACGCACAATCTTACAACTTCAGAGTCTTCAAGGTAAGGCGAACTTCTTACGACGCTTCATCGCCAACTATGCCGAAATCACCAAGGGCTTCATGCGTTTACTGAAGAAAGATGTTCCTTTTCTCTGGGACGAAGTAGATCAGCGCTCTTTCGACGCATTGAAACATGCCCTTACAACTGCACCTCTGCTAAGGCCACTGAATTATAACAAGGATTTCTTATTATACCTGGCTGCCGCAGAGTCAACCATAGGCATGGTTTTAGTTCAAGAAGATGATTCGTTTTCCGAATACGTGATCTATTACTTGAGTCGAGGCCTCGTAGGACCGGAACTTAATTATACCCATCTCGAAAAACTTGCATTGGCAGTAGTTCATGCTTTTCAACGGTTCCATCACTATGTTCTATTTCGCAAGACCACCGTCGTTGCCGTCGTGAATCCATTCCAATACATGTTGACACGGCAGGTTATCGGTGGAAAAATCAGTAGATGTATGGTCATCCTCTAAGAATTTGACTTGGACTTCGTTTCAGCCAAGTCTAAAAAGTCATTGGTCTTCGCAGAACTTATCTCGGAGCTTCCAGTTGAGTCAGGTGACGTTGTGCTTGAGGAATCGCCTATCCGGGGGAATATGTTCTTGATTGAATCTTCAGACCCCTGGTACGGAGATATACTGATATATCTCTAGAATTTGAAGTGCCCTGCCTTTGCCTCTCGTGATGAGCGTCGACGAATTCGCCATCAGGCCAAAAACTATCTCATACTCGATGATACGTTGTATCGGAGAGGTGTAGACTGCATTTTGCGTCAATGTTTCACTCATGAGGAGGCCATCATAGTGCTCAACGATTTTCATACAAGAGCTTGTGGCGGTCACTTATCTCGGTTGGCAACAAACCAAAAGATTTTACGAGCAGGTTACTTTTGGCCCACACTTATAAAAGATTGTATCAAGTCAGTCAAGAAGTGCCATCCGTGCCAAATCTTCTCACGGAAGATGAGGGCACATCCAACTCCCATGTTTCTTGTTATCACCGTTGGTCCTTTCACCAAGTGGGGGATTGATTACACTACTTGCAACCCCCCATTAGCAAGGGGGCATCACTATATCATTGTAGCTGTCGACTACTTCACAAAGTGGGTCGAAGCTATGCCGACGTTCAAAGATGATGGAGAGACTGCAACTCTCTTCTTATTCAACCAGATTATAGCATGGTTCGGTGTCCTGAGAGAGATTGTCACTGACCATGGCAGTCAATTTCAGAATCAAATGATGATCGAGTTAACGTCAAAGATTGGGTTACGGCAAGAACATTCGTCACCTTACTATCCCCAAGCCAATGGGCAGGTGGAAGCTGTTAATAAAACTCTTAAGACAATGCTACAACGAACCATCAACTCAGCCAAATCCAATTGGCATTTGATGTTATACTCGGCATTATGGGCTTACCGAACATCAGTTAAGACTGCAACCAATTTCTCACCTTTCCAACTCGTTTACGGGCTGGAGGCAGTCTTGCCCATCGAATGTCAAATTCCATCTCTGAAATTGGCAGTAAAGTTATTGCCAGACACTTCTCCACTTGAAGTGAGGTTAGTACACCTTGAGCAGCTTGATGAACAGCGTCGCGATGCGGCACTGGACAACGAGGCTCATAAACATAAGGTTAAGTGTCAATATGATAGGTCCGTTCGTCCTCGAGTTTTCTCTAAGGGCGACCTTGTCCTGGTTTATGACCAAGATAAGGACCCCCTGGGGGCAGGAAAGTTTAAACCCATGTGGTTCGGACCCTTTATTGTTAAGGAGGTTTTAAAGAAGGGCACTTATCGTCTGGTCGATTTTGAAGGGAATCCCTTAGCGGAGCCTAGAAATGGGCTCTACCTCAAGAAGTATTACTCATAGCTTGGTTACTATGGGTAACTTTTTGTAATATATGTATAGTCTTTGTGCTATTACTTTCTTTCGTTTCTTTTGAAAAACGTGTCATGGACGTGTCATTAATGTTATCTTTCGTCACTATGGCAGATGTCAAGTGAGTCTGAGGTGTTCGTTGGGTATGCAGACGGTGCTAGTAGACACATACGGAGGCTTGCCTCCGCAGCTTGGGTTATCTTTACGCCACAGGGTCAGTTGTTATCTTCCGGAGGTATATGCTTAGGTGACACCATGAATAATGTTGTTGAGTATAGCGCAGTTATTGAGTTTCTTCGTGACGCTTTGTCATTTGGTATCTCTCACCTTCGGGTCTATCTAGACGCTCAATTGATTGTGTTGCAGCTAAAAAGAGTATACCAGGTTCATGACCCAACTTTACACCGACGATTCCTTAGGGTAAGTCTCTTAGAACGCAACTTTGATTATATTACATATTTTCATGTTCCTAGGAGATTAAATCAAATCATAGATACTTTAGCTAATCACATTTTAGATTGGCATCTTACTCACACATAGAAAAGATCATGATCAAACACATGTAAATACATTTGTGTACACTTAATCCATAAAGACACAGAAAAGAAATAAAAACCATATATATCAATCATAATATCCTCAGAGTACATAGATGGGCGCAAGCACCTCAAAAAGTGGGAATCATATGAGTCACCGGGGCTTAAGCCCTCAAAAAAATATACAATAAGGTGCTCATGGCACATAAAAGTCTACAAAGGCTGTTCAGGGCCTATGGGCCCTGTTATAATCATGCACAGCCCGACCCAACCGCCTAAATAATCGGACCCATGTCCGAGGTAACCCCACCATATGAGTCTGCATAGAGGGCGGCAAGTCTTCTATCTTGATCATGGGAACTGTGCGGGTGAGCTCAGTGAAGTTCCGCTCAACCCACCTAAGACACCTCTCAGCCTCTCCGCCTGGAGGGTTCCTTGCCACTGCTACTCCCCTGGCGGCGACAGCTGCAGCCTCTGGCCGTGGGCAGCGCCTGTTCCACGCAAAGTCGGCAGGCCGCACAGGTCCCACATCTACACGCAACACAAAGTTAACCCATCAGAAACTCTGTTATCCAAAAACATGATATATATCTAAAAAGACATAAAAATTACATATGAAAAAAAAAAAAAAAAACAGTACAGGTGGAGACTTACCCATCTCCCCTCGCTCCTCACCAGGAGGAATTGGTATCGTCGGATCTCTGGAAAATTCAATCCCGGCATATGGGTAATCCTCGATCGCCAGAATCTGTCGCGTCAGCCACGCAAAGAAATCATCATTGAAGGCCTCGGTGGTCCTCCCACCACCCTGTCGCAGCAACAGCGCTGCCCATCTACACACTGCCGGGACAGTCACCAGATGTCCTCGTACCGTCATTCGAGGACTAAAGCATGGAACTCTCTCAAAGAAAAAGGAACATAGGATAGTCCTGAACCCGAAATTCCTGTGTCTGCGCTGACGACAATCTGTCAATTGCCTCTTCATACTCTCGAGCAGGGTGGTACTCCAGTCATAGATTTGTGCATTCATGCACTGAAATGCACAGTTCATCTGTGCGCGTGATGCCTGATGTACGGCTGAAGAGCCGGTAATTCACCCAATGAGCGATAATATAGTCTGTAACGTAAGACTGGTGACACTGCCAACCGGTATCCAAGAAGTCCCTTGGTTGGTCCCAGCCCCGCAATACTTTGCTATCAACTCCGAGGCTTTTCTCGGCCCC
>ML812325.1:246071-264715 GCA_009831015.1 Picea engelmannii
AGTCTTTCCTAGATATAAGTTTGAGCCTCATTTGCATGGGTCTTATCACTCTTTGTCTTACCCTTTGGACTCCCTAAACCTAACGGGTCTCCTTTTAAGCCCTTTTCAGACCCTGTAAATATGAAAAGATTGCCGAGCGATCTTGTGACCTTTCACACTCGCTAAACTGAAATTTGAAGTCACGTCTGTCCGGCGGTAGTTTACCCCTTTTTCGGTCCGGACGGTCAACTGTACGAATAAAGGTATACTGGATCGAATTCCAATTCTTTAGAAGAGTATCCTTAGGTATAATTTTATCCCTTTTTTGGGCCCGAGGGACTAAACTTACGAAAAAGAAACCCCCCCGGAGTCCATAGTTAAGCTCTTTTCAGACTCCCTAAAATTGAAAAGATTGCCGAGTGACCTTATTCTTTCACACTCGTTAAAATGGTCCAGAAGAACATTCCTGACGGAGTCCATAGTTAAGTTTTTTTTAGACTCCCTAAAATTGAAAAAATAGCCGAGTGATCTTGTCCTTGTCACACGTTAAAATGGTTTTGAATTAACGTCTAGTCGGTGCTAGTTTACCCCTTTCTCGAACCGACTAGACTACTATCGAAAAAGGTACCCCAATGGAGTTTCCTTTTATGCTTTTTCAGACTCTCTAAACATGAAAAATCACTGAGCTTCCCTTCTTTGGGCTCGTTAAACTTACATCGAAGGATGTTACCATTGTGTGTTCTATAAACCGCATTTACATACCTTACTCATCAGCCTTGTAACCGTTTGTTTCTGCGTCTTAACACCTTTGGCCACTGGAGGATTTTTTCTGAGTATCACTTCCCAGAACATCAGTATTTCCCTTGTGTCTTGAGCTTGTATGTTTGTTGTACTCATTCCTCCATTGTAACATAATATTCCTTTATCATCAAAAAAGAACAAAAAAATCAAATATACCCCAAAAAGAGGATGGGAAAAGTTTTTCTTTATTGGCAGCATTATGAGTCGCCCTTGGATATAGCACATATGTCCGTTTGATTCATCAGACTATGGGATGTAGTACGACCTTAGGAAGCTTTGCTCGCTATTTTGAGTTGTGTCCTCCACCGTTTGGTTACTCTTCCAAACATATGGAGAGTTTGTGTTGCCTCCTACTTCGTAGACTTATGATTAACAGATATGCTACCTGAGTTTTATCACTTGTCGTGCTATTGTCCAAGGGAAGTTCGTTACTTAGCCTGAGTCGGCCACTCTGCAATATGTCTCTTGTCCGCATACCCGACCATCCTAAACGTCCAGTCAAGTCTTTGTTTGAAATCAATGAAGCCTTCAGTCCGATCATCAATCAAGTCCATAACCAACGAGCCGTCGAAGACCTCTGGGTAGTGCAGTCATACACTCATATTACACTCCTACCCGAGTTTAGAAGATTTTGAAGTTGTTGCTCGAGCTCTGAAGTACAGCCATCAGGCCAAACCAGCTTCTGGGAGATGGATACTTTATATGTATATCTTTCTGATTTCAAGATGTAGCTCCACTGTGTATTGTTCGCGGCTACTCTCTATAGTTATTTGACATGGATATACAGTGTATTTGATTGGTAGCCATGGTTCTATTTTATTCCGAGCATGGGTATGCCTGCCTCGATGAGACATTTGATATTTTTGCAGATGGCACCTCCTGATTCCTGATTCCTGGGCTCACTCATTCAGCATATCAGTACAGATTGGTAAAGAATTAGTAATGGATTTCAGCCATCAGATGCTCTTATAACCTCACACATTAGGGGGCATCTGTTATAACCCTAAAATGCACCACACAGGCTTACCTGGCATCAGGCCAACTCATGTCTCTTCCTTGCCAAAGCCATGCTGAGTAAAACCTTGAAAAACCACTTAAATCAAGCCACCCGCGCCCTAACCTCTCACTAGGCATGTTGGACCGCTTGTTGACCTTCTACTACATGCGGTGGACCGCGGGCTAGCCCACTATAGCCCGCGTTTACCTAACAAAGAAAAAAATCAGGAAAGTTTCCGCCGGGACACAAGGCTTTTGGTCAGTTAACTGGAACTCCCAGCCATGCATGGCTGAGAGTTCACCTAAAACCCTAGCTCCTTCTAGCCTATAAAAGGAGGGGTAGGGGTACTATTCAAAGGAGGAAAAATCATAGCAAAGAAACTCTGCCCGATTGCCGACCCGATTTTGTCCCAACCCTTTAGCCATTCCTCAAGCTTTAGGAGTATTCAAGCAAAGCAGTTGGAGGACAAATAAGAGGAGGAGCCCAGGATCAGGAACAAGGAATGGTGACCGATATCAGTGATTATTGTAAGTGATTCATTTTTTAGATTAATCAAGAAAGCTTTTCCCGTCCCAAACACATGAATCTTATATTTTTATTGGTTTTATGTTAATCTCTAACCCTACAGTAGAATAGTAGCATGCATGCATAGTTTTATCGTGATTGCAGGATCGTTCTTGGAAGGAACAGCAGCAGCAAGAAGATAAAGCTCAACGGAGGATCTACACCGAACAATGATTAAAGGTTAGTTACTTCTTCCTTTGTTTGCTTGTGAAAAAAGGGTTTTAGATGAGGGTAGAAGGTTAAAAGCAGTTTATTAAGGGGCATGATCTGCATGCAAGATTAAACCCTATCTTGTTAGTGCGTAGGGTAGAATAACCCCACAACAGTAACCAAGGATATCTAAGCCGAATTTCAGAAGAAAGGTGAAGAAAAGAGGGCCGAAATTGAAGGGAGGATAAATTCTTTTGATGATGCTTTCTAAGGTATGTTATTTACAGTTCATCTCCCCATTTTCGCTATAAATGTTTTTCGATAATGATTCAGACCATGAAATTGCTATGAAAATGAGAAAACATACCCAAGTATCTGTGGTAAAAAATTCATCTTGTGGGTCATTTCATTTTTGGAGTCCGTGGAAAATAGGGTTTGTGGCTAGTCCTGAAACTAGTAAAAAACAGGTGTTTCGGGTAAAAACGTTATAAATTCTCCATAATAGATACAAATTTAGTGAGAAAAAATGTGTTGGTCAGGGTACAGGCTGTAGTATGTTGGGTAATTGTTTTAGATCAATTCAACAAATAGTTGGTGCGGGCCATGCTCTACAAGGTCGCTCTCTAGAATAAGCCATAATTCAACAAGGTATGCCATTTTTGCTATAACACCTTTTCCGAGAGGTTCCAAGTAGTTCCACTTAGATGAATTGCATAAAAAAAACTGAATAACATTGTGTTTCAGTTTCGGATCTTTATTCATTACAGGTACAAAGTTATGATTATTTCAAGTTGGGGTTATTGACTAATCCAAAACTAGTCATGGTTGAGACAAGCAGTTGATGAGTTGGCACATACATGAGGTGTATAGTTGATGATATTGGTACATATTGATGAGTCATTTTTTATAAGTATTTGACACATGATTGATATATACTTGGTACATGTTTGGATGCACTTGTTTATGGTACAGGTTGATTACAGGTTGTTTGGCACAGGTTGGTGCATGGTTGATGCACTTGTTTATGTTGACAGATTGATATTTGTTGAGGATTGTTGTCTCATCTCAGTTGGTGCTGATAATGTAAGTTGAGTCTTTCATACAGAGCTAGTTCTCTTGTAGAGTTGTACTCTATTCAGTTGTTGCTGAAAAACCCCTGAATTGAAGTCCATAATAAAAAGAAAAATTGTACATACATCTTGTGTTCTTTGTGTTCCTTGTGGAGATGATTTGTTGATGATATGTTGTTGATATATGTTGCTGATATGTACTCACATCTAACTGATTATAAATGACAATAATGAGTAATGAGCAAATGTTGAATGTTAACTAAGGAGTTTTTGTGTAAGAGGGAAGTTTTGGGAAAAAGATCCTCACACTCATTCACCCCCCTCTCTAAGTGTGGTAGGTGTGTCCAACAGGTGGGACCCCTTGTAACTCCCTTTAGTTATTAACAATCATATCATAACTAGTTAGTTAAGAAAAACACACCTCTTTGTGACTCCCATCATCATATCAACATTTAAAAATTTAGTCCATGATATTTGAAATTATTTAAAAAAAAATATCACTCATATATCCCAAAATAAAACATGTTGTCCAAAAACTTATGAAGGCAACTGTCATCAACAATAGATAAAATAAAAACTCAAAATCCATATTTCCCACTCTGGGATGCAATCTTTCCTTGATTGCTGGTGTCACCTTTCGATTTTCCTGAATTTACCTTTGGTTGTGTTGAGCCTTTAGGCCTAATCTCGTTGATCACATGGGAACAATTGTCCCTCAAATGCATCTAGAAAGACACGGATTTGTCAGAGCCACTGGAGGGAGAGGAAGGGGAAGCAATGGCTTTTCCTTTGTCAATGGCATGGTGGGCCTTAGTTTTCAACCTTTTTCTAGCATTAGAGGACTACACTGGTGAGTGGGCAGGGGCATCTTGGAAAATGGCATTAATAGGTGGAGGAGAAGGTAGGGATAAATTGGGTGAGCCACGATGTTGGGAGACTGTTGGGTGGAAAATCTCTTTCCATCCATCATTTTCAGGAACCTCGGGTTGTAATGAGACACGAGGAGGCACAGGGATACCAGGGGCTTGCAGAACTTGGAAAGGAGGCCTTTCGGGCCTAGGTTGGACCACTCCTTTCCCAATCCAATTGAAAAATCTGATCTGAAATGGCTGGCCAAGCTCTTATGAGTCAACATCAAAATGTATGGAGAACCTTGGCCTTCTTTGACCTATGTTATTGTTACCTGTCCCTTGGTTTCCTCGGCCATGGCTACCTCAGCTGAAAATACTCATTCCTGCATGCATGATGGATTAGAAAATATTCTTTTAAACAACCATACATGATAACTTTTTAAAATATGAAATAGATTTTGGATCATCAATGTATCAGACTCATGCAATCCAATCCATATAAATTGTTCAATCATTTGTCAATGAGCAGGGGGTGAACAAAGGGTTATGGGATATGTAAGGGGTTTGTATTGAGAGAAACATGATATAATGAGGGGGAAAAGAACAGACCAAAAAGAATCAACTGTAATACAAACCAAGGAAAACATCATTGTAATCTAACCAAAATACTGCTACTTCCTATTATTTCAACACAAAATTCTTCTTGATTGTAATTCAACAACTTTAAATTGTTTCAATACAAATTTTTTCTTGAATGTAATTAATTTTAGAACAGGGGGTGAAAAATGAATGCGTGAAAGCGAGGGGGTTGTAATTAGAGGAGAGTGAAAAAATGGTAGGGAAGGAGAATGAATACCTATTCATAGAATAAATTTAGGGATCCATAAAACCATTATGTAAAAGGAAACATATCAACCAAATGACCACCAAAACCCCAAACAATTACCGTGTACTATCCAAACAACTCTGCATATTTAACTTGCTCACTATTGTAATCAACTATTTAACATAGTATCACCAAAACAGACAATATGCATTCCACAACAACCTATAAGGGATATTTGATCCTCTCAATTATCCATTAATATTACCAAACAATTCCCATATGCATAAACAATAAACTATTTCCACTCTTTTCAGCATCAAAATCAACCACTTCAACTCAAGCTATGTTGTGGGATACACAAAACATTTGACCAAACATAAGTGTATTACTGTGACTATACAAGTCCAATTTCTTTGTCTCTAAACATTAAAAAAAAAAACCGGGCTATCCATCCAATACAACGAGCATCAACAACAGGTCGGATTTTACACAATAATCAATCAAATCGCAATAAAGCCATGTTCAAAAAAAATCCATGACCTTTCCCAATGGCACAATCAAATAACACAGTGGACAATCATGCCATAATCACCATGATTGCAACATTCCCATTGAACAATTCTAAATTCACAGACACATTATCATTAAATCAACCTATCGTGTCGAGCTATCAATCTAATAAAAAGAGGCCACAACAGGATTGCTCAAATTAATCAAACTACAACCAAAACATACTGTGTAAAAAGAAACTTGTGCCCATCCTTGATGACGCAATCAAAAAATCATAATGCATGCAATGGATGGAATTTCCATAAACACCCTGATTGCAATAATGATTTGGCTATCAAGAACACATATTTATAGCAAACATCCCGATAACTTCAATGAAAAAGGAAGTGACTGTGTATCAACCCGAATCTTCAATCAACCAATTCCAATGCTGAGCCTAATTCTAATGCTGAGCCTATTACTTGGACTTCCATAATAATCAACAACCCAACCTAACATGTTGTAATAATGCTACACATACCCACACATCGACACGAAGCGACATTGTGTCTTACTCAACCAAGAACAATGTTGGGTTATCAATTCATTTAAACACAAGGAGACCGATTGTGTATTTGATTTTCCAATTAACCATGCAGAGCTTATCCATAATAATAACAAATGAAGTGACTAGATACCAAAATCAACACCATTGTCACATTATCAACTGGTGATCCGGTAATCAACTCTGTCGACAATACATACCAATCTGTAACAACCAATAGTCAACTCAACATGCCATAACGATATCCTCTAACAACCCTCGGACTTGAGGAGTTAAGGGTGGCCGACACAAGGAGGCTTAGAGATGACTCTTCTTAATGGTGAAAACCTCTGATACCAACAATGTACACAAAGAGAACACCACAATTTATTTTTTGGACAGGGTGACGAATCCTGTGACAGGAGGGGATATGAACAGAGGAGCAAGGCTCTATCTTGGCCTGGTAATGATATTTAGCACACGCAGGATATAAGCCTCATGGATATCCAGTCAACCAACTACAACACTGAGGTGAAAACAGGGCCAAGAAGAAGCAACATAACCCACTGCAAGACAATAGTAGAGAAAAGAAACCAAATGCCCAAGCAAACAATGCACAGTGACACAAGGTGCTTCCAACCATTAAACGCCATAAAACCAAAGCTTGGGTATGGTGATACGAAATGCATGAAGACAAACAACCACTCAAGACCAAAAAAGACACTCCAACTAAAACCAGCAAGGACGATAGAGAGCCTTATCGCTGCTAATGCTCAGAATGACCAATAACATTGTGACTTTGAAATTTTTTTGCAGAGCCAACATTGAATCATTCCAAAGAAAATCACAATTTCAAACAGTTTCCACACTTAAGGAAAGCGCAACCCATACAGTCGATCCAATATCCATTTCATAACAGAGTAGACTCATGGATGGAAAAAACAATACATACATGTAATCAAAACACCTTAAAACATGAGTTGGCCAAGAGGTTCCCCTTTGCGAGGAAGTCAAAGCATAACCACAACAACAAACTTGAGCAAATACTGATTAGGGTGGCAGCCAGCAAAGGAGTAAAGGTGATGTGCAGTAAATGCACGTCACCTCCTTTCATAGTCCATTAATTCCTTAGTACATGCCAACAATCTTTTCATTAACACAATTAATCAAACCATGTATTGAAATCATCACCCATTAAAACCAATAGCGCGGACCATACCGAACTTATGCCATAACACAATCACCATTACATATGAATTAATCAAATCTATCAGTTTTTTGAATGTGCCACTCACATCCTATCCTTCTAAAAAAATACCATATACATATTAACCATATAACTCAATCAAACTGCATAACCATTTAGCTTGCTAGCTAGGATTTAACAATAATCATTTAAATGATTCATGCATGTAGTGTAGTATATTTGCATAGTTAGATCCCTTTAACTTTTTCATTTGCTATATTGTTTTTTCCCTTCTCCATCTGCTCTTTAAACATTGTTACTAACATGTTTGTTGTTCATGTGTCCCAAGAACATATAGCAATGGTATCAATGAATAACATAGGCCGTAGTAACACAAAATTAGAGCTTAGAACACAACATGCCTTATTCATCATTTACTTGTCTCACATAAAACCAACACATCATAAAACTGATTCATAACCAATAAGAACAAGATCTCATCAACCATGTAAGAAATTTGAATAGAAGCACAACCATTAAATGAGAGCCAGACCTAGTCTCCAATATACAAGAGGGTCCCACCTACTAGTATTATTTATATGTTGGCTTATAATAATAAGTTTTAGAAATACTTTGTGGTCTAAAATCCATTGTGTTTTTTAATCGTCAACAAGGTGTAATTGAAGTCTTATGATCTTGTTTGTTTAAATTGATTGATTATAATTATAGCAATGAGATAGGGTGTCTAGAGAAGCCAAATCTAGCAACAATCAATAACATTGAGTCTCATGTTGAAGAGGATATCATGGGAAAACAAACAATGGCTAGATATTAGGAAGAAGGATGTGATATTTGAATGAATGGAAAAAAAATGGATACTTGATGACTAGATTGGCATTTGCATAAGTTTTATAACAACCAATTGATATTGAGAGGGGGGTGAATCAATGTCAAGTAGAATTTAAACTATTTTTCAACTTATATTTCAACATATTATATATTCAATTATATCTAATGAAAAATGAACAATAGTATAAGAGTTACACCAATAGACCATGATACACATTACACAATATATGAGAAGTAATCAATAGTTATTGTTCAAGGGAGGGATAAAGCTTGAAAGGAAGATACAATCCTCCAAGATAAAGAAAGGGTTAAAACCTCTATCCTTGCCCCTTCCTTCAACCCAAAAATATGTAAGAAACAATGAGTCTTTACATCACCATATCACTGATATTATCATCAATAGAACATAACCATACACATAAACCTGAACTAGATGCCAAGATGTGCCTTCCTTATAAATTCCTCAAGACTTTTCTCTTGTATGATATATGTCCTCTATCAGCCCGCGTATGTATGCTACATGTCCTTCTATCATCCCATGTATGTATGTTACATGTCCTTCTATCATCCCATGTACACCCTCATAAAACTAGGGTTTCTTCAATTCTGAAACTTTCTGGCCTTCAGACTTCCACCACCTCACACTTCCTACAAGATGAAATCCACACATACTCCTAGCACAAGTTCAGACCCACTTATTATAGCTCCATCACAGTTACTTGGATGATACAAATGCAGTATATTCAATTTGTATTTATACTCTTTATGACACTTCCTTTTGACATTAGGGTCGACCTATCACTTTCTCATTTTTTAATTCTTTTCTTTAATTTTGTTCAAGTCCGACCTGTACTTACTTCTTCAATTCACTTTGTCATCTTCAAAAAACCATTTCTCCTCAACCATGAGGATTCACGTGACATGCTGCCTACCACCGGAAGTGAAATGACGTATACAATCCATCCATGGGTGTTGTATCTGCATGTGTATTGTCCTTCATGTCCAAATAACTTGATCAACCTTGGTGTCCAATACCAATGACTAGGGATGACATCAATGACAACAACCAATCTTCCAACACAACCAATATTGTTTAATTTCACATTTTCTTAGCATGATTTTCTTAGAACTAGTTTAATTTTGGTCTTTAATTTTATTTTTAATTAAAATTTCATTTCAATAAGTCAGTCATTTAAAGGATGAGTTCTTCTCAAATTGTCTAATAGATAAACAAACCATTCTCTTTTCATATGAAGATTAGGAAATGGCTTGTGAGACCATATGTTAGAGAAATATTTTCCTCATCCTATGCAATCTTGTAGAGAGGGCCTTATTCCACTTCCCTATGCAGACTTGTCTTCCATGTTACTAAAATCTAGAGATAAAAATACAAATTTTTCCACTTGTACGCATCTTGCACCCTATAAAACAAGCGTATATGCAGGCTGCTCCACTACAACCCGCGTACATCGGGATTTGTGCCAGGAAATCAAAATTAAATGTTGGGTTTCCATGTCATGATAGGAGATCTATGATTCTTGGCCTTCCATATACTAGAAACATTTCGACTTGGCCTTTCACTTGCATTTTGAAGGCTATAAAGAAGCCAATTCCGAGCTGCGGAAAAGAAGAAAGAATTCAACTTTTAGAGAAAAGTTACTCTGGAGAAATTATTTACTTCATATTGAGTTTTCATCCCTTTGTCCTTTAATTCTGAACACAATGTTTGGCCCCCAAGCTCTTCCCTTATTGATGGAGAACCTCGTTATCTCCCTTATATGAGCTTGCCTTTGGTGGGCTATTGAAGTGGTGGAGGCTGAGCTGGAAGGAAATTATTTTCTCGGTTCCGAACCGTGCCTACACGAAAGTATGTAACATTTTCACTTCTTCTCATCATTTATTAATAGAAATATTCTCTTCCCGTCCAATTGATGTCTTGCAAATATATGAGTTATTATCCATGGGCATATTTGTTATGTATATTGATGGATTATGCTATCTATTGTGCTTATGTTTTATATTGCCACTATGTGCTTGTTTTCGCTTGTTTTTTGAGAACTTGTTGCAGGTATATATAGCTTAGGGTCAAATTGCTCAATGATGGACATCATCGAACATCTGGACGAAGTAGGCCTCTTTCTTATCTCCCTTGCACATTGGTTTATAAAACATATTGTTGGAATAGAGTTTATTTTTGCAGTCATTTTCATCTGTTATGGTTCACCCTAGTCATGGAGAGATTTTCCTCATAATAGAATTGGTGACCATACTGGGGATTGAATTTTCCTTATTAGCGTTTGAAGTACTTTTCTCCTTAGATTTCTCTCGTTTCTATTGTGGTTCTTGTCGTATCATTTCTTGATAGTTCTTGTTCACTCCAGGTATGATTTTTCAACCTTTCTCCCTTGCCCGTCCTTGTTTCAAAGCATATGCGCACCTTTTTCCTCGATAGTCATGTATACACGCAGACTGTCTCACTGCAAGCTACGTATATACGCTCTATTTGCCTGAACAATTGCGTACACCTATTTCCCTTTCTTGTTTTCATGGTATGGTGTTTGTTGGGTGGGATTTGATGCTTGTTGAGCCTTCTTGGGTCTCTGTAGTGTATGTTGAGTGCATGTGGGATGATAGGAAACCCTCTTTTGGTTGAATTTCTGGGCAAAGTCTTTCTCTTCATATTTTCATTTTTATTTTCCTTGTACATTGGGCTAGGTGTTTTGTTGCTTGGTATCCTGCTTGAGTTATCTCTTTTTTATACACAATAGGGCTATATATTAAGTTATTTTTTTCGTCCATTCATTTTCAGTTTCGATATATTGAGAATACAAAACAAAAATAGGGATTTTGCATTGCTTGGATTTTTTTTTCTTTTGAGTCTTTACCATTAGCTTAGTTCATATAGTGAAATATTGCATTTTTACTTCTGAATTACAGAGTTGAATTTGAAAATTGCATCGTTTTTAGAAGCATATCGTTCATTAAAAGTTAAAGTTAGGACATTGAGTTATGTTCATGTTTAATTTTCCTGCAGAGTCATAACACCATGAGTTTTACTACCACACCTTTTTGAGTAATCACGACCATTAAAATCAATGCTATAATTTAAAATTTATTGGTAACGATTTTATTTTCTACGGTGCACAAACTAGCCTAGGATTTAATGCCTTGGAATAGGATTTTGTGAGTAAACTTTTCCAAGGTAATTAAGTCAACATATGTGTCTAACTCAGGGAGTGGAGAAATCCATTTTATAATTGGTAAGATCAAGAGGCTCCGCTCACACTGGATTTAATCACAAGGTCGCACGAAGTTGGTTGAAGGGATATCTCCCCGATACCTTCCTAGCATCATAAATATTTCTGGGGATCTATTCATATTTTGGGATCTTGTTAGTGCCCTAACCTTCGTGAGATGTGGTGCTTTCAAGGTTTCAGGATTTTCTACCCTACCCATATGGTGGACCTCACTTATGACTACTCTCCTGTGCATCGAGTATACAATGGTTTATTAGTTTCTCGAATTAGGTGTACCATAGGTTACTTGCAGTGGTTATTTTGTAGGTACCCTAGGTCAGATAAGGGTCAAAAAACACACAACCTTTATGGAGGATTACCTCTCCCAGGGGATCTGATTGACTAGTTGTTAAGCCCACGAGGGCCCTTATAACTGATTATGTTACCTCCGATATTTAGCAGGGAGTCTTAGGCCCCTATTGGGAGAGACATACCTTCTTTAGGGAGGGAGGCCACTCAACCAATTTACCCTATTTGCATGCATATTGGCCATTTTAATTTTGGTTTTATATTTGATTACTAGTTGGCCTTAAGAGTTTATAATGAGTTATCCTTATCGTGGATAGTGGAGTCCCCTTGACTCCCTTATTTATTGCTTCTTACCCCATGATTTCTACTCAGTTCATGGGGATGAATCCTCATGTTTCTTATAGTAATATGCAGAACTATGGTACTCAGTCCACGTCTTGGGTCTTTAGTCATTATCCCATTGATATGCCTTCACCTTTGCAATCCTCTCCCTGGTCTGCGTATATGAAGCCTAGCATTGGATACGGGGGCACCATGTCCCCAATGCCTATGTCTTCATTTGATATGAATCATGTCCCTCAACCTACTTTTACGACGGGAGATCCGAACCTTCCCTCTTATGGATCTATTCCTAGTTATTCTCTTGCAGGAGCCAATACTCAAATGGGTTATTATTCTACTTATTACACTCCATCCATGTATCTTTCATCCGCCATGTCAGTTCCTTCGAACACTTTTTCCATGGTGAGTCCTCATGTATCCCCGAATGTTTCATATGGGGAGAATCAATTTTACGATTCGAGCTAACCTCTTTATGGAAATGCTTCACAAGGGGGCAACATATATCCTAACTCGAATAGTCCTTATCATAATTTTGTCTCTTCTCAAACTTCAGTGATGATTCCCATTCAGACTTCTTTGAATCAATTAAATGGAGGATACTATCTTTCCAGATAGGGGCAGGGGGTAAACCAGGTTCCCTCCTAGCCTCTAATGTTTCAGAGTCAATATTTCCCTAGACCTTGGCATCAAATGCCATAGATTACCACTAGTCCATTCACTGTCAGTCATACTGGAGCTCCATCACCAACCTATGTCATTCATGTTGGGGGTGGGTCAACTACTTCTACAAGTCCTGTTGACAATTCGCACCCAGACACTGCTAGTCATGATGGGGGAACCACTCTAATTTCTATGAGTCATATCCATGCCACCTCTCTAACCTCGATACATCATGTAGGAGATGACTTTATCGGCTTTACTGACCACATTGAGAATATGTCACCAGTCATCTCGAACGACACCGGGGGCATCGAGAAGCCCAAACGTCTCAGTCATAAATGTAAATTTCTTTGCAGGACTTGTGAAGGACATCACCTTACTCGTCTGTGTCTAGCCACTGCTAAGATACCAGAAGCCTGAGGCTCACCCAGGGGCCCTTCAGATTCTGAGGAATCTATGGTTTCTCAACATCTTGTTTCTTTTTTGGTTGACACGACAGTAAATTCATCACAATCCTCTCCTAACCTCACCCCCGTTGTTGAGGGTGATGTGTCCCATATCCATGTAATCATGCATCCTCTTCAGCCTAGAGTTGAAGAAGTGGTCATACTAGTCTCATCTCTAGTCACTCCTGCTCTCCTTATGGAGGGTGATGCGTATTTCAACCATGTCATCAACATTCCTGATCCTGCACATTCTGAATGAGAGAGATTTATACTCTCCCTGAGTTTTGTCCCTCCAGGTCCTGAGCAAGTTCCTTTCGTTTGGGATGGCCTTATAGGATATCTCATGCCCCCACCTATGTATTTTCCTATAAGAGACATTATTCGTTCTATCATGGAAACTATATACTTTGTCAGTTCTTTATCCTCCTCGACTTGGAAAGCTTTGGGTTTTCCCAAGATTATGTCAGTTATCTGTAAAATACTGAAATTTCACAGAAGTCTAGCATGTAAGCCTTGGCCTCCCTTGTGACTTGTCGCCTAGAATCTCCCAAACGAGTCCAATTTAATATCTTTTCTGACTCGTCTAAAAAGAGAAAAGATTGCCAAGTGATTTGTCCCTTTCACACGTTAAATTGTATTCGAAGGTTTTGAGTCTTAGTTAAGCTCTTTTCTGACTTGTTATCAAAAAATGAAAAGATTGTTGAGTGAACTTGTCTCTTTCACACTCGTAAAATTGGTTTTGAAAAGATGTCTATTTGGCACAAGTTTATCCCTTTTTCACACCAAGTAGACTAAAAGATATAAAAAAGGACATTTGTTGGCATTGCATTATGATTGCATCTCATGCCCTTGCTTGCAGTATTGAGCCTCTAGACGGTTCTCACTTTGCGTTATAAACTGTTTTCCTTAGCCGTTTTTCATCCTCAACCAAGCAGAGCCTTGTTTATATCCTTCACAATTTGACACCCTATACCCAGGAGGGAACATTTCCCCAAGTGTACATCTCCCGCATGCACTTCCCTACATTGAGGATAGGTATGTTCCACTACCAGAACTAGATTTTCTTACTTGAGACACTTGTTTCCTCCTCTTTGTCATAGCATTCATTTTTCTATGACAAGCAAAAAAAAGATGGGTGGGAAGGGAGTATTATCTTGTTTCGGCAGTAGTCACGTCGCCTTTGAACAAAGAACAAAATTATTTGAGTCCATTCACCATCATAATTTTGGGATTAGCATTGCCTTAGGAAGTTGAGCTTCTTACAGAGTCTTCTCTATGGAGTGGTTACTCTTCCAGTCCATATAGAGAATTTCATCGATGCCTCCTACATCTCATGGTTTCATCATTGGGTATATTCTGTCGGAGTCCTCTATATGTCTCATGCTCTTGTTCAAAGGAATTCTATCAACCTGTGTTGGCCACTCCTCAAAACTCTTGAATTTGATGTCGGCCATACCCTCAATTTGTCTCAAAATTACATGATACTGCAGTCCTATCACACACCCTAGCCCTACTTTCACCATTGGTAGGTAACCTTGAACCCAACAGTCGACATTTTATCATTGGTCATTGACTGGGTGGTTTCCTTTGTGTTCGTCGACAAGACATCTATTCACACATTGAGATTCATGCAGTGTCTTGGATTCCATTAGCCTTTTTGGTGGTTTCCTTTCCTTCGTCAATAGTTTTCATCATTGGATGTTATTAAAAGGGTCTTTTTCATGTACCTCTTGCACTTGGAACATGCAAAAGATGGATAGGGTCGTTGGTTTGTGAACATGTTCCTCGTCCGATTTCCACCAAATCATGAAGCTCTTGCTTTGTACCTCGTGCTGACTGATGAGAGATTCCTTAATGATCTCCTTTCAGCAGGTCTCTTTCCATTGACTTCAGCCCATTTATTCTAGAAACGGGATCTAGAGTCTTATGAGTACCTTGATGCTTGTAGTCATCAGTGGTAGGATCTCTCGCCATCGACAACTGAGAATACATCAATGTCTCTTGATCGATGGATTGTTCAGGTGTTCGATATTGACTCCTCTATTCACACTTGTAAGAATGTACTTGGTGCTTTGATAACTACTTTCATTATCAATAGGTTGTCTCATGTTTGTTAATGGTATACATCAATGATCGTAATCAAACGATGTCTCATTATGTTCAACATCAACTCCTTTATTCACATGATGTAGACTTGCACATTTGGAATATTGTGTATAAGACTTGAAGACATCACTATGTGGCTACAAATTTCATGAGATGTTGCTTCCTTTCATTGGACCAGTACCTATATGACTTCAGTGATCACGGGAGATCAGATTTCACTCCATGGTATACAAATATCTTTAGATTGGTTTTGAGACTTCTTCTACTAGGCCTTGTTCGTTACTATGACAACTATTGGCATGTAACCACATTTGTATTTGCCTATTCATGGCCACAGACAATTATTTGGTATATTTTTCAAATGGATCTGCATTGTAATTTTATTTGAAGCCATGTATGCAAATTTAGTACAGAATGTAATGAGAAACTGAGTTAGTCCAGCCGGTTCTCTACCACTCCACTTCTGGATTATTTATAATGTATTTCAGCCATCAAAAATTCCCCTTTGACCTCCCACATTAGGGGGCATCTATTAGAGAAAGATTTTCCTCACCCTATGAAATATTCCAGAGAGGGCCTTATTCCATTTTCCTATGAAGAATTGTCTTCCCCGTTACTAAAATCTAGAGATAAATATACAATTTTTTCCACTTGTACACATCTTGCACCCTATACAACAAGCGTATACGCAAACTACTCCACTACATCCCACGTACATTAGGATTTGTGCCAGAAAATCAAAATTAAATGTCAGTTTTCCATGTCACGATAAGAGATCTATGATCCTTGGCCTTCCATATACCGGAAATGTTCTGAATTAGCCTTTCAGTTGCATTTTGAAGGATATAAAGAAGCCAATTCTGAGCTGTGGAAAAGGATAAACAATTCAACTTTGAGAGCACAGTTACTCTACATAAATTATTTACTTCATATTGAGTTTGCATCCCTTTGTCTTTTAAGTATGAACACAGTGTTCAACCCCCAAGATCCTCTCTTATTGATGGAGAACCTTGTTATCTCCCTTATATGAGATTTCCTTTGGTGAATCATTGAAGTGGTGGCGGCCCAGCTAGAAGGAACTTAGTTTCTTAGACTGTGCCGACACAAAAGTCGGTAATGCTTTCACTTCTACTGATCATTTATTAATAGAAATACTCTCTTCTCGTCCAATTGATGTCTTGCAAATATATGTGTTATTATCCATGGGCGTATTTGTTATGTATATTGATGGATTATGCTATCTAATGTGCTAACCTTTTATACTACCACCATATGCTTGTTTTTTCTTGTTTGTTGAGAACTTGTTGCAGGTATATACATCTTTAGGTCAAAGTGCTCAACGATGGACATCATTGAACATATGGATGAGGTAGGTATCTTTCTTATCACCCTTTCACATTGGTTTATATAGCATATTGTTGGATTAGAGTTGATTTCTGCAGTCATTTCCGTCTGTTTTGGTTCACCCTAGCCATAGAGATATTTTCCTCGTAACACCATCAACTCAAGATATTTTCTCTTTAATGAAGGAAATTTAGGGAAGTGTTAATTTAAACTTGGCTGCTCAGATTCCTTTGTGACATTTTTTTTATTAACCAATATTCGCATCAATTCAACAATTGATAAAAAATATAGTCCCATTCATGTATTCATACAATGATTTATGATCTAATTGATATTTGGAGTCCTTCTCATGATTATTTTGATGACCTTTAGAATTGTATTGTCTTCTCTTTGCCTCATAAAATTGAATATTTGAATATATGTGGTTAATGGTTCTCTTCTATGGAATAGGAAAAGTGATACTCTGGTGGAATATGAAATGAAATTTTTGTTATTAAATTTTTTAGTGTTTTCAAATATGCAAAGGAGTTGCTTCTGTCAAGAAGTCTTAAGAAATTATTGGTTTGTGATAGGATTTTGTAAATTTGTTTTGACTAGATTTCTCCATTGATCCAATTTGCTAGATTCTTGGAAGACTGTTTTGTTGCAGTAAATGGAAGAAACATTGTATGTGACAATTGGATTCGAAAAATTTGTTGCAAATATTTTCCACTGTATCATCAATTCTTGTAATCTGGTTTGTTCTTCATTTCAGATCAGAAACTTTGGGAATATTTTCATTGGGATTGATATTAACTGGTTAACATTTCTTGATTGGTTATTTCGATTGGATTACATTCCAATATTTCACTGAAACTTCTTTCACAGTTGCTACCTCTTATTTATTACTCGTAGTTTTCCTCTCTTCTCATCTTTCAACAAATTTCCATTCTTTCTTGATGGTTGGAACTCTAGCTTTAGATTCCTTTTAGCTTAATTTTCTTTTTCATGAATTTAACTCAGTTTTAGCACTTTATTTCCTCTTGTAAATATTTCTTCCATTTTTTGATTTGAATGTTGTCATGTTCACTGGCTAGTTTGAATTATTATTCTACCTTGAATATTACTCTTTAAATTTGGGTGAGGAGCTAGTCCAATTCTGGTCACACACTGAAGAAATTCTTTACAATTCATAAGATGCATGGGATACTCTATATAAATGAACATTCATGAAATTATTAGCTATAGGTATGGACTGATAGTTTTGGTGGAACACTTTTTCCTACTAAGTGTACCATGATAAGCTATAATGTATAGGACGTGTCTTTCTATCTTTTTCTTTGAGCTCCATTCACTTCATATTAATAAAATTTCCAATATTGTGATGGTTTTTTGGGAGACCTATGGGTTAAACTAAAATTAATAACATCTACTCAACAAATCAAATCAACTCTCATATCACCCCACTTACTACACACCCTATATGCATATGCATATTAATATACAAATCTAAAAGGGTCAACATATTCTAAAACAAAAAGGAATTTAAAAGCTCTATTGATAGTGTGGATACTAATATTAAAGCTATTAGGGCTATGGATGCCTACTGGCAGCGGGGCCATGCTTTTATTGTACCAAGTTAAATTCTTTGGGGATATGGATGTCCATTGGTAGCGAATCAATGCCGAGAAAAGAGAGACAACAAAGACACTTATGTAGATGTTTTCTTTCTATAAAAAGCAAAGGCCCATGGTAAAACCAAAACCAATTTCAAGTGTGCATCTAGTAAAATAATTGACCTAAATAACTGTCTCTTTGAAAAGGGTGTGTTAGATGACAAGTAATAGAATTTTTGGGTTATATCTTTTAGAAATTTTGCGTCATTGTGGTACCCATAACTATTGGAAAATTGTCTG